>JACJUY010003214.1:68588-81797 GCA_014220935.1 Platorchestia sp. MABIK | reverse complement strand
CAGTGCACATCGTACAGTTGTGAACAGTGCACATCGTACAGTTGTGAATCGTGCACATCGTACAGTTGTGTACAGTCCGAATCGAGTAGTAGAGTGCAAGGCACAATGAACAGTTGTAGGTCGTAAGTCTGTATAATTGGACATTGGGGTACGTCGGCGTGACCTCACGTAGTCTCCACGTCAGAGCATCGGAGTATAGAAGGTTCCGTCAGTGTTCTGTTGCATTGATTTTATCTGTTGTTACATCTGTTGCCAATTTCAAAATTTTTGACTCTCCGTCGACCGCAGGATTTTAGTCTTTATGTATTTTCAACGCGTTATTGCGAGACGACCCTTCGATGGGTCGTATGAAAAATTGTAACAATCTTTTAAAACTATTGGTATTTAATGGGCCCAGTTAATATTTGGTATTTATGAAATTGCCCACAATTTTCTGCTTTAAATTTGAGTTTAATAATGAACTTCAGTTTAATCCGTCGCAGTTGACGTGTATTAAGCGAAGACCTAACCTTAATTACACGGACTCCTCATATCCTTGCAAATGGTCCGTTGATAACCACTTATTCATTACCTGCTCAATTTTAGTTTTCTTCGTGTATTTTTTTCTTGACGCCCATTTTTAATGTCTCCTATTTTCAGTAATTTGGTGTTATATTTGACAGATGTTATCGTTTATTTGAACTGATGAGTGTTTCATTATTCAACTCAAACATATCAGTTTCGTTGCTCAACTGTACCTATAATTGCCATGTACCTTCAACACTATCATTTCCCTAATTCCCCACACATGCTCCCCATTTCCCCAATTCCCCACACATGCTCCCCATTTCCCCAATTCCCCACACATGCTCCCCATTTCCGAACTCGGCGGAAATGAGGCACTGCAATGAGGAACCCTCAGAAGTGAGGTCCCATTCCCGCAGTTCATTCATTCCGTGCGGCGCTTCCTAAATTCTTCTTTTTGTACATCCTGCAATGCAGGTCAGGAAGGACAACGGGTGGGGGAGACTTGTGGGGGTGAGTTGGGGGTTAGTAGTATGGGAAAGGGGGGAGAGGGGGGAAGGGTACGACTGGAGCTTCAGCGCGTTGACCGCGACGGGTTGTGCTGAAGTTCAACATTCAACTCCAACACAAAGTCAATTGTTGTAAGTAATTTTGAAAATAGCAAACATGAACTGGATCGTGCCTTCATTCAGCTTTGATTAAGTATTTATGAAAATAGAGTTTGTGACTACTGGTCAGTCAGCAGCATTGTGAAAATCCCTCCGTGTACCACCGGTGGCGCACGTTGCGGTCAGAGTGTAAAGGAAACTCGAAACTCGTTGTCTTGTTGGAAATGAGATCCCAGGAAGAAAAAGTAGTTTTGTGGAAGACTGACACTTCTAAATGACTATGATGCTTAAAATATTGACCGTGTCTGTTAATTTCTGTTATTAATATTTTATTATTTCGAACTGACTATGATGGTTAAAAGATTGATAGTATCTGTTTATTTATATTTTTAATATTGTTATTATCAGTTCCCACTGATTGTAATGGTTAAAATATTGACCTTATCTAAAAATTATTATTATTATTACTATTTTTATAATGATTATTATTATTAATCATAATAACTCTTGAGTTTAACAACAAGAAATTATACGTATTTTAGGTGTGACACTTGAAGCTAGGGCAACATTTGATGCTCTTACATGCATCACGAATACTTAACTACAGAATGTCTTGATTTTAGGGACTTTTTCTAGAAAAATGATGAAGCAAAGTTTTTTCGTAGCAATTTTTTTACTTTAGCAATTTTTTAATTTTTTCACTTCATTCATTGTTGGTGACTACATTAGAATAAACACACCCCAAGTTTAACCAACCCTGAGTGTGACCAAAACTGAGTTTCACAAGCCAGCAGTTTGACAACAGTGCATATGTCCGCGTTTCACACATGCATGCTTGTATGAGCAGCACATACACTCTCCAGTGAAAGCCCCCTTATCAAGCGCTAGTTTCACTTCCTTCGCAGGCAAGTTTTGCCGCCGTTCGTTGCGTTGCGCCGCTCGTTTCGTGGAGCCAGGTGACGGAAGCGATATTTTGTCTCTACCTTCGTAGCTTTAGGATAGAGTCGAAAAAATATATTGGACCTTTTCCAGAGAAGCCCCGCCACTAATGCAACACATAAGTTCACCCAATTGTAACTTTCGAAATAATGCACCCATCGACTTCAAATTACTCTGAAACAAAAGAATGTTTCAATCTTTCGTTTGAGAGTAATTTGAAGTCGATAGGTGCATTTTTTCGAATGTTGTAACTATTGGGTGAACTTATGTGTTGCATTAGTGGCTGGGCTTATCTGGAAAAGATCCAATGTATTTGTATACGTTTTAAATACCAAAAAAGAATTATGACGTTTTCAGGAATATTTTGTTTCTACCTGTGCAGTTCGGGCAGTGGGGGCAGAAGTTCCTTTGAAGCTAAATTTTAAATGCCGCTCCTTGCGTGTGGCCGGCACTTGGTGTGCTGAAGGTGATATACACGAGAATTTGTATTCACACACATACTTTTTTTTTGAGTCAAAAAAATGATGGCTATGTTGATTAAAGTTATATTAGGGAAGTTTTGTGTTAACGCCCCGTGGTTGTATGATATAGTCGAAAAAAAAGGTTACATACTTTTTTAGGTTAAAAACATTGGGCCTATGTTGTAAAAAGTTATCCTGGGAACGTTTTGTCTCTACGTGCGGATTTCTATGATAGAGTCGAAAAAATGATATCTATACACTTGTGATGTGAGCGATATTTTGTGTCTACGTAAACAGTTTTATGGTAAACGCAAAAACTGTCTTGATATACTTGTTTAAATGCAAAAGAGAATTATGCCACTGTCAGGAACATTTTGTTTACGTATATAGTTTGGTATTTACGAGTATATACTTTATAAATACCTCATGGCATTTATGTATTTTCATATATAAAAAAAAGAATAACATCTGTTATTTAATGTCACATCAGAAATGTTTTGTGTCTACGTACGTAGTTTTATGATATAGAAGAATAATTATAGATATACACTTTTTAAGTAGAAAATTTATTACTATGTTGTTTAAGGTTACATCAAGAATATATTGTGCATACGTACTCAGTTTTATGATATAGGCGAAAGTAACAGTTTTTATATACATTTTAAATAAAATAAATTGTGTCCAGGTTATTCCGAGTTATGTGTTCACACACATACTTTTTTCACTTTGCGTATCTGGTTTTCCTTTGCGTGTCTGGTCACTACGTGCATGGTTTTATACTGTACACGAAAAATTATGCATTTACATACTTTTCCAATGCGAAAAATTTGCGTCTAAATTATTCCAGGTGATATAAGAGATATTTCGTATCTACGCATACTGTTTTACATGATAATTTCGTACGTGATAATTTAAAAGATAATTTTGTTAATTGATTTGATTTATATGATAATTTCATACGTGATAATCCCCTCAGGGGGATACAACTGTTGTATCTATGGGAATTAGCGCTCCCAGGGGGAAAATGTGAGGGCCCGAGCTAAAGGTTAGGTAGGCTTTCTTTTTGTTAAAATAACACAGGTTTTTGTTTTGTTATGGACTAACTTTTTTTCGGTTCACTGCTGTCCTGTTTTTTCAATACCTACTACTTTCTTCTTCAACTTTGATCTTGTTTCATGAACTTCTTTCTCATCTTACTGTTTCTATGCCCTTTCTGCATAGATTCCACGTTCCCTTAACTCCATGCTAAATGGTGCCTTCTTCCTTCCTCTCTTTGGATCTCATTTGTTGAGGATAGGGAGGCCTAAACTAACTAATAATCTAATCTAATCATACGTGATAATTTGAAAAATAATTACGACGATTGAAATGATTTGTCTGATAATTTCGTACGTGATAATTTTAAAGAGAATTATGACAATTGAAATGATTTATATGATAATATCGTAATTAGATGACAATTTCGTACGAGCATACTTTGTCGTTTGAAAAAATTTATGTACATTTTATTTTAAGTTTGTGAGCAATATTTTGTCGTTCGTAGTTTTATGCTATGAACGAAAATATTGATATTTATACCCTTTGAAATACAAGAATATTTAAGGTTATGTAAGGAATATTATGTGCAATTTTTTGCTGTGGGAGAAAGTTTTTGTGCGTGTGTACTTTTAAAAACATAAAAAAATTAAATGTACAGGGTAGCGCATTTAAGTAACGCACCCTTTTAAAAAATTAATAATAAAAAAACTATCATAGGTATAACGATAGGGTTAATTGCAAACGATAGAGGAACTCTGAAAGTTTATTTACATGTCGTATCCTGTCTACAGACCCAGTGTATATTGCGGTTATCAATCTTTAAAATTTACCTTCAATAGGGTGCGTTACTTATGCGCCACCCTGTAGTTGTTATTGAAAGTTATGAGGGAAATATTTGTACCTGCAAATACAGGTGTCTCAGAACGAGAGGTACAAAATTGTACACCAAGTAGAAATTGACCAAATAAACAGTTTTTCTTCTACCATGAAATATTCGGAAAAAAATCGGGTTGAAATATTAGCTGTTTATTGTTTTAAAGCCTGAATATACTTAAACAATTACTCGCAATATTTATTTTCAATTAACGTTACAAACACTTCTATTCTAGGAGAGTTACCAAAAATGAAATTTAATTTAAGTGATATTTGGTGAAAATCCTTCTAGCGTCGTTTATGCTGCACCCACGGAATCTGAGGAAGATGTGGTGGCCAGAATTGGCTGCTGGTGAGATGCCTGAAATGCCGGACGTGTTTCCTAATATCCGGCAGTCGTTAAGGCTAAGATTTGAACAGTGCACTGATGTAGGTGGAACACATTTTGAACAATTTTTGTAAAGTAAATTCAAAATAAATACAGCTAGTAATTGCGTCATTAAATTTCATCCTTTAAGACAATAAACAGCTAATATCTTATAACCCGAATTTTTTCGGAAAAATTTCATAAAGGAAAAGTGTTTATTTGTCCATTTTCTACTTGGTGTGCAATTTTGTATCTCATGTTCTGAAACATTCTGTATTGTTTTTTCATCTACTTTTTACCACGCAAAACATTTCCGTGCAAATTTAGAAAAAAATAATTTTAATTTTTTTTTTTATGTTTGATTTGGTCAATATTGATTTTAGGCCTTTCACGGAAATTAATAATTCCATTCCAAAGAATCACTAAAGGAACACATTTAAAAACGTTTCACAGGATTGACATTCTGCTCGCTGATGCGTTATTTTTGAGATATAACAATAATTACGTTCAGATAGGAATAGCATTGTATGGTCGGTTGCTTAGTCGCCCCATTGTTGGGTGACGCCCACTTTTCTGGCGAGACACGCCCACTTCTTGGCGCGAAAATAACAGCGTCGGTTTGGGTAAGTTAAGGTAAGCTATTTTAGGTTGATTTATGTTATTTTAGCTTAGTTTATTTAACTAACCTACCATAACCTACCCTAACCTCACCCATCGTTACGTTAAAAAGTGTATTACAGCATATTTATGTGTCCGTTCCTTCACTTTCATGTACGACATTCATATAACTTCAAAGTTGAATAACTCGAAAATAACGCATCAGCGAGCAGAATGTCATTTGTGTTAAACGTTTTTAAATTTATTCCTTTAGTGATTCTTTGGAACGTTATTTTTAATTTCCGTGAAAGGCCTAAATTCAATATTAACCAAAAATTTTAAAACTGATGTCACCCAAAGATTTGTTACATTTTTATTTGTTGCTATGTATTTTTTCACTTTTGTAACTAAATAACAATATTTAAAAATTACAAAATTGTGCTTCAACAAGACCAGGTCACACATCCTGTATGGTAGCTTCATTTTGTGTAAAACGCATTAATCCTTCTATAAAGCTCTAATTTCTATAAAAATCTGTAATGTTTCCATAAAGCTCTAATTTCTATGAAAAGCTATAATGCTTCTACAAATCTCTAATTTCTATGAAAATCTATAATGCTTCTATAAAGCTCTAATTTCTATGAAAATCTATTATGCTTCTACAAATCTCTAATTTCTATGAAAATCTATAATGCTTCTATAAAGCTCTAATTTCTATGAAAAGCTATAATGCTTCTACAAATCTCTAATTTCTATAAAAATCTATAATGCTTCTACAAATCTCTAATTTCTATAAAAATCTATAATGCTTCTCTAAAGCTCTAACTCTGTAAAAATCTATAATGCTTCTATAACGCTCTAATTTCTATAAAAATCTAAAATGCTTCTATAAAGCTCTAATTTCTATAAAAATCTATAATGTTTCTATAAGCTCTAATTTCTATGAAAAGCTATAATGCTTCTATAAAGCTCTAACTCTGTAAAAATCGATAATGCTTCTATAAAGCTCTAATTTCTATAAAATCTAAAATGCTTTTATAAAGCTCTAATTTCTGTAAAAATCTATAATGCTTCTATGAAGCTCTAATTTTTATAAAAATCTAGAATGCTTCTATAAAGCTCTAATTTTTATAAAAATCTAGAATGCTTCTCGCAGTGGTACAGTGGTTAAGGGATCGGCCTTGCATGTTGGAGGCCCGGGTTCGTATCCCGGCACTGGCGCGGCGATTTTCCCCGTTGGGTATAAGGAAAAGCTCAAGCACAATACCCCACTCAACCCAGGTGTCGGAAATGGGTACCGGCTTCACGGGGGAACCGTCATGGTGTCCTATATATAGTGTTAGTTATAAGACGTTTGAAAAACCAATGCTTAAGATCATATGTATCAGGCTTGATTGGAAATAAAGCATCCTAAGGTGCCGATGTTTTTTTTTTATAAAGCTCTAATTTCTGTGAAACACTTTTATGCATCTGTAAATCTCTAGTAATTATAAAAAGATATAACCTTCATTAACACTTTAACCGCAACGTGCGCCACTGGTGGCCAGGGAGAGATTTTCATAATGCTGCTGACCGACCACTAGTCACAAACTCAATTTTCAAAAATACTAAATCAAAGCTAAATGAAGCCACGATCCAGTTCATGTTTGCAATTTTCAAAATGGCGCACTACATCTGACTTAAAATTTGAGTTGAACATTGAACTTCCGTCTTACCAATTGCGGGCAAAGTGTTAAAGCATCATTTTGTGTAAAAAGCTATAAAGCTACTGTAAAGTTTCAGTTCCTATAAATAGCTATAATGCAGCTCCAATTTCTATAAAAACATGAACTTCTAAAACGCTTCATTTTCTCTAAACAAGCTATTTCTCGCATCTTTAGAGGGACCAAACCAGTTTTCTTTCTTCCTATCTTACCTTAACATTCGTACCAACTACCCCACCCTGCTGAACTATAGCGTCAGTTAACTGAGGAGTGTAACTTCTCGTAGCCTTCACTTAGCGCACCTAGCGGAACTTCAGCGCAGGCGCTTTGCGCAACGCACAGTTACGAGGACGCAAGGCGGACGCGCGCAGGCAGGCTTGCGCAAACTCCTCGTGCAGGGCGTGGCAGCCCAGAGTGGGTTTGGACATCAGTTATTTAAAATAATTTAGATCACCATAAATCCACCAGAAAATCGTAAGTATCAGCAAAAAACTGCAGAAAAACTCCAGTTATTTGCTTGAGAAGACCGAGATTGGACTGTTGGGGATTGGAAGCATGTCACGTTGTCCGATGAGTCAAAATTCGCTCTTTCAGAACGATGAGAATGTTAGGTGGTTAGGATAAACACACGAAATTATCTGTGCTTATCCTTACATTCTAACGCGCCTGTCGTTCTGAAAGATAATGCATTTGTCATTAGACAACGTTACATGCTTTTAGCATCCTGCCAACTGTCTAGCATGTAACGTCTAGCATCCTGAAAACTGTCTAGCATGTAACGTCTAGCATCCTGCAAACTGTCTAGCATGTAACGTCTAGCATCCTGCAAACTGTCTAGCATGTAACGTCTAGCATCCTGCAAACTGTCTAGCATGTAACGTCTAGCTTCGTGCCAACTGTCTAGCATGTAATGTCTAGCATCGTACCAACGGTTCGATGCATCTGGGGGCAGAGTGATGCTTTGGGGCTGTTTTTGCCTGGATGAACATGGATCTGTCGCTCTATGTAAGGGCAAAATGAACTTCTTGGATAATTTGCAAGTACTTCCTGCATACGTGCATCCTTCCATAGTTTTATATACATGATTGCAACGGGATCTTTTCGGGCGACAATGTGCGCAGGGTTAGAAATATAAAATATCTCTCTACTGAGTATGAGGGAACATTTGAGTGCATGGACTGGCCACCTCAACTTCCTGATTTGAACCCCATTGAAATTTGATGAGATGAGCCAGAGAGGGATCTGCGTGGGTGCTGCTGTAGCGTGAGGTCTACCACACTAGAGCATGAGATCTACCTCTAGCTAGCACTATAGCGTGAGGTCTACCACACTATAGCATGAGATCTACCTCTAGCTAGTGTTATAGCGTGAGGTCTACCACACTAAAGCGTGAGGTCTACCACACTATAGCATGAGATCTACCTCTAGCTAGAACTATAGCGTGAGGTTAGGTTACTAATAAATGTTTCTTATTTCCATACATTTAATTTAGCGATAAACACTTGATTTGTACATCTCAACCTGCACCTGGGCAGGCGATACATGGCGGCAGACCTCACGCTATAGCAGCACCCCTGCGTGACACACGGCCGTTTTTTCATTATTTTCTGCCTAGGCAGGGCAGGTTACTTCAACTATGAATAAAATAAAGATCTAAAATATTGTCGACCAAATATCAAGTAGAACGGAAGCTGCAATAATTCGAGCTGCAGGCGATCCAATCGCTTACTAATTAATTTCTGAACCTCGCGACTTTATTTGGGCGACTTATTGTATAAATTATTATTATACTTTCATTTGAAGTGTGTGATTCAGACTATGTTTTTTTCTGTTATGAAAAATTTACATTATATTAACTATATAAACCTTTTTGTATGAAATAGATGATGCGAGCTATATCTCTGCTTTTGTTTGGCACACATGATAGCAACAATATGCTTTTATTTGATGAATGTGTCATTATCTTTGTTCATGCTTTCTTATAAAATGTGTAACATTATTTATTCATACAAATATTATCGTCATCGTTCAAAATAGATTATATAAAGCATATTTACGTAACTTTAAAAATCCCTTTGCAAACTATACGCATAGGGCCATGAAAACTATATGACATAAGTTTTAAATTTAATTTTGAAAATGTTCACTGTAGTCATATTCGGACAACACTTAAATACGTCTTTTAAATATTTAAATATTTACAAACGCCATGAATATAACAAACAGCAGACATTTATACAGGGTGTTTCAGAACAATAGGTACAAGATTGCACACCAGGTAGAAAATGGCAAAATAAACACTTTTCCCCCAATGAAATTTTCCGAAAAAAATTCGGGGTTATGTGATATTAACTGTTTATTGTTTTAAAGGATGAAATTTAATGACACAATTACTCGCAATATATTTTTTGAATTGACGTTACAAATACTTCAATTCTGTGAGAGTTTACAATAATGAAATTTAGTTTAAGAGTTATTTGGTAAAAATTTTTTAGCAAGAACTCGTTTATGCTGCACCCACGGAATCTGAGGAAGATGTGGTGGCCAGAATTGGCTGCTGGTGAGATGTCTGAAATGCCAGACGTGTTTCCTAATATCCGGCAGTCGCTAAGGCTAAGATTTGAAAAGTGCACCGATGTAGGTGGAACACATCTTGAACAATTTTTGTAAAGTAAATACAAAATAAATATTGCGAGTAATTGTGTAATTAAATTTCATCCTTTAAAACAATAAACAGCTAATATCACAAATAAAACAATAAACAGCTAATATCTCAAAACGCGAATTTTTTTCGAAAAATTCAATAGAAGAAGTATCCCCTCAGGGAGATACAACAATTATATCTATGGGAATTAGCGCTACCAGGGGGAAAATGTGTGAGGGCCCGAGCTGAGAGTTAGGTAGGCCTTCTTTTTGTTGAAAAAAATATTTTTGCTATGTTCCGGACCACCTTTTTTGGTTCACTGCTGTCCTGTTTTTCAGCACCTACTACTTTCTTCTTCAACTTTTATCTTGTTTCATGAACTTCTTTCGCAGCTTACTGTTTCTATGACGTTTCTGCATAGATTCAGCATTCCCTAATATCCATACTAAATGGTGCCTTCCTCTTTCCTCTCTTCGATACGCTCTTTTTTGTGGCGGTTACGGAGGCTTAAACTAACCCATAATCTAATCATATAAGAAGTGTTTATTGGCCATTTTCTACTTGGTGTGCAATTTTGTACTTCTTGTTCTGAAACACCCTGTATATATGTCTGCTGTTTGCTAGATTCCTGATGTTTGTAAATATTTATATACTGTATATATAAACGACGTACTTATGTATATATTGTCAACACATACGGACACAGCTACGTTATTATATATACAAATACAAGAGACTTGTGCTCCCGAGACCCCCGTGACCCCCTCTCCATTCTCCCCGTGTCCCCCGCGCCCGCCATGCCTCCCCTTTCCCCCCTCCCGCGCCCCCTTGAAACTTGAAAGTGAGGCCCAGGACAGTCCCGGAACACCTTACACCGCTGTCCGCCAGGCCAGAACTGTTCCGCCTCTTCCGTCAGCCCTGTTCCGTACTGTGCCGTACTGGCCTGGGCACCGGTGTGTACTGCGCAGTACTGGTGTGTAGCGGACAGTACTGATGTGTACTGAAGTAGTACCAGTGTGTACTGGGACAATACCGGTGTGTACTGGTGTATACTAGCGTAGCACCAGAGTGTACTGGAGCAGTACCGGTGTATGCCAGAACAGTACCGGTGTGTACCCGACGCAATAACCTGTACCTATATTCACCTGTTAAAACTGTACCTAGTTTACTATTAAGTTAGTTCAAAACTCCCTAGCCACGCACAGGCGATCTCAAAGAGGGAAGAGAAGGGATCATATAGGAATGCGGAATCTATGCACAAGGTGTGTTCCCACACATGATAAAACGCGCCAAACAACAGCAAATGAGGAAGGAAGAGGTACAAAAGACAAAGAAGAGATAGCGAATAAGGCAAGAAAACTGAAAGAAGCAAAGTGATCACGCAAGACAGAAGTCTCGAAGGCCTATCTATAGCTGAGGGGACCTAACAGTATTCCCCCGAGGGTGCCAGTCCCCATGGCGTAGGATAGACAAACCTAACTAACATAGGCCTACTGCCTATCCTATGCCTACAGAGCGGTATCAAACTCAGCATCCAAACACTCCATGGGAACTTCAGGATGTGAACTACACAAAAACACTCTCATTTTTCGTTATTTTACTTTTGATCAGATTTTTTTGCTGAAACTTTTACTGCTACACTAATCTACAGAACTAATCTATCCTCTGGAATAACTCCTCACACACACACACACTCAACACACACCCAACACACACACATATTCAACACACCTCTTACCCCAATACTCCCCCAATACACCCACCACACTTCCTCCGCCCCACACCCTACCTCTCTCCCACGCCACCCATTTTCTACGCAGCAGGTTTCACAATAGCACATTGTGCCCATTGTGCCCACAGCACATTGTGCCCATTGTGCCCACAGCACATTGTGCCCATTGTGCCCACAGCACATTGGGCCCATTGTGCCCACAGCCCATTGTGTTTACAGCACATTGTGCCCATTGTGCCCTCAGCCCATTGTGCCCATTGTGCCCATTGTGCCCACAGCCCATTGTGTTTACAGCACATTGTGCCCATTGTGCCCACAGCCCATTGTGTTTACAGCACATTGTGCCCATTGTGCCTACAGCACATTGTGCCACCGAATTATTCCATTGCTGCACAAATGACGTCACTGGAGGAGCAGTGACCCATCAAGGAGATGGCACAGCAGCGGAATTAGTTTGTGATCCACGGAGGGGGGGGGGACAAGGGGGAAGCAGTGACCCTCTCGGTGAGGGGGGATGGGGGAGAGGAGAGCAGTGACCCCCTCAAGGGGATGGGACAAGAGCGGAAGAATATTTTTTCTGTGCCATTCGCCGAACTTCCTTCCAGGGCCTCAAATGCCACCGGAAGGAAATTCTTAAGCGGTGGCAACGAATGTATAGTGGTGGCAACGAATGTATAGTGGTGGGAACGAATGTTTGGTGGTGGCAACGAATGTTTGGTGGTGGCAACGAATGTTTGGTGGTGGCAACGAATGTTTAGTGGTGGGAACGAATGTTTGGTGGTGGCAACGAATGTTTGGTGGCGGCAACGAATGTTTGGTGGTGGCAACGAATGTTTGGTGGTGGCAACGAATGTTTGGTGGTGGCAACGAATGTTTGGTGGTGGCAACGAATGTTTAGTGGTGGCAACGTGCCCTGTACCCGTGCCCTGTACCCGTGCCCTGTACTCGTGCCCTGTACCCGTGCCCTGTACCCGTGCCCCGTACCCGTGCACTGTACTCGTGCCCTGTACCCGTGCCCTGTACCCGTGCCCCGTACCCGTGCCCCGTACCCGTGCACTGTACTCGTGCCCTGTACCCGTGCCCTGTACCCGTCACAGAGCACTTACATAAGCGAGTATATGGTCGGTACATTAACCCAGCAGATTGAGAGTCGGAATGAACATTACGTGTATTGGTAGGTTAGATTAGGTTGTATAGAACATCACGTGTATTGGTAGGTTAGATTAGGTTGTGTAGAATATCACGTGTATTGGTAGGTTAGATTAGGTTGTATAGAATATCAGCAGTTGAGACTGAGCAAAGTATAGCAAAGGTATAAGATAGCAGAGAAAATCGTGGGAAAGCCATGTTAAAGCTCGATTGGTCCGATATCTAATCTCGTTATTTTTTGACGGGCCGTGTGGACTAGTAATAATAATTAGCACATTGACTGCAATGAGTTAAAAGGAAGTTCAATATCACACTCAAATTTAAAGTGAAAAGATGTCGAAATTTCATGAGTAACAAACATTAACCGGGTAAAATAAATGCCATGAATTAGAAAATATTGTTGAAAATTTTGGAAAACGACCTATCGAAGGTTCGTTTTGCAACTGGAAAAACTTGAGCACAACCCACCGGTGGGTCACGCCGCAATGAGTGTAATAATCAAACAATTATACACAGTTATTACTTTGTTGGTGCGCGTGTCTGTGACGCTCACATGGACGCTCAATGCCCGTATCTGTGATACGAGTTTCACCA
>JACJUY010003214.1:34048-50187 GCA_014220935.1 Platorchestia sp. MABIK | reverse complement strand
CCACACTCTTTACGCAGCTCTGGGGCACTTTCAAATCTGTTGCAAAGACTCCGGATCTTTATGGCATGATCTTGTCTGGCCGATGTCACCCTTGGACATCCACATTTTGGGATGTCATGAACGCTGTCAGTCTTTTGATGCTTTTCCAATGTTAGCCGGACGGTTTTTTCGTCACAATTCAATCGACGACCAATTTCACGGTTGGATATTCCATTGTTGTGTGGTTTAATTATCTCCTTGCGGTTATCAACGGAAAGACGAGGCATGACTAAAATTTATTAAAGATTTTAGCACCTTATCTTCACTAGCACTGATAACAATTGCAAATGCCCGATCGGCGCTTAAAAGCGGACATTGTAGCATATTTACATCGAAATCCAAACATGCGGAGTTTCTTTTTGTCCTGCGGACTTCGTCCTTTTCATATAAAATGACGCCTACACAGTTACTGGGTGGCAGAAAAATAAATTTGAGAATGCATATCTATACATTAAAAGGCGTAGAATTTTATGGTGTAAAGTTTGCTTCAAATGATTAGTTATATTTGCTTTAATTTAAAATATAATAAAAAATAAGGCAGTGCGGAGTTACTTTCTGGCGCCACTGTATCTACGGTGTTTAACGAAATTCTTAAGAATAGTCAAAAGCTTATATTTGCAGCGTTCGTAGAAATAACGCGAACCTTCATATCATCTGTTGACTTTTGCTCCGTTGTCTGGCAGGGCTTTCAAAGAGGCATCATCTCCTGATAACTTTACATTTCATTCCATTTAGGTTTTTCCAAATGTGTCTTGTATATTTATCAGCCGATATTTTATAAATTAAAATCACACAATTAAAACTTATTAAAGAAAATGTTGAAATAATTGTTTGTGTACTTTCTTAATCATTCATTAATTTTGTTATTTACTTTATACTGGCACAGAAAATTTAGGTCCAATTTAGCTTTCTCCAACTTACGAGAGAGGCCCTCGTGCTTTCTTACAAGCTTGTCCGCTTCTTCGCCATAGCTGCACCGAGCAATATTAGGAATATCTTTTCTGCTAAGCAGTTTAATTATGAAGGTAAATGCAAAGAAGAACTTTAAAATCATTTTTATGAAACGTTTCAAGCCTCAGCTTATCATCAGTCATACTCTGTAACAAGAAAAACACACGCGTTGAATAAAAACACGAAAATTTAACAAAATTATTCTTCAAGTATTCAAAATTGGTGCCTAAATAAAACAATGACATGACTTAAAAAACGGATGAATCTAAAAATCAAAATTTCACTGCCAAGCATCGTACACGCGAGTTAAAACAAGGAGAAAGCTTATAGAAGTGAAACTAAAATGCGGAACGGTCATAAGGAAAATTAACTAGCTAAAATAAAATCTTATCAAAGTGAGAGGAAGAGGGGAATGAGCGAGAGAGAAAGAAAGAGAGGAAAAAAAAAAGGTAAAATTGAAACGAATGAGAATATTGCTGCATTACTAGGTCCCTATAATTTTCAAAGAGTAAGCACTTTGCATATCATTCAGGGCCGGTTTCAATTAGTGTACATACAGTGATTCTAACATGCGCAGCTCACCAGAATTTGAAGCATAGTCTACAATTTGAAACTGAGCGTTACTGATAATTGATTCACAGGGACCTATACAATGCTGCCTTATATTGGAATGGGAAGGTGCTCCCAACGGGCGTCCCGTACGATGGCTTCTACCGGCATGCTCTGCGACTCTCATAAATAGTGCTCGGTGGGTTGATCCCACATACCGCGATGCGCAATGCGCACAACTAAATTCATAAATGAGAGAAGATCGCAAGTCCTTGGGTAAGTCAACTTTAAAGCGGAAGTTATTGTTGTTATTGTTATTTAGTGGTACATTGTATTTTTGATGCCCAATGAGATTTGTCAATCTAAATTTTTACGTGTTATATATGTTCCAGGACAATTTCGCCAGAAACCAATGTAAAACGCATTTTTAAACTATTCCAATACTAGTTTCAGTTTAAATACATTGATTCGTTCAATTTATTCAGTCATTTAGGCGATAAGAAATACTTCCGCATGATAATTCATACATGTATACAGAGTCCATCTAAAATACCATGGATGGGTTGGGTTCAACAATACACAAGGTCTGCCAAAAATGATCATATTGTGAGGTGAAATGCTGCACAAGTTAATCGAATCATTGCTGTAAGCTGTGAAGAGAGCTCTCACGAGAATGCGCGTGATGAAATCGCGTCTCAAATGGTCGCGTGTATTTTGGAAAATTTGAGGTAGCGACTTGAAGCAGGTGAGAGTTAATTTGAAAATTGTTACCCACATCCTGTAAAGAATTTTAAGCGGCTTCTTGTCATGTACTGATTTTGACGATTTGTGAATTCGCAAGAAAGTTATGACTATTTTATGCTCCTGTTTTTTTTGTGGACCTTGTAATAATCTCTACAGACATTTTCATTAAAATCACCCCAATTATGTGGGAATATTTTTCCCTCGCTCGATTTGTCGCGATCAGTTCGAGATGCCGTGGTTTCCAATTGCCTCAAGAAGTTAAATTTGAACTAAAGTATCACGTATACACTGGTACAACCTAGGCAGAGGAGGAAGGATTACGATGTTATTTCTCTGACATTCCAAAATACTTTCAGTGGAATGTAAATGTATTCACTATACTCACTATCACGTAGAATTTCTTATTTCAAGAATTGAAAGAAATGTTTTGAATATTTTCTTAGAATTTCAATTGAGTTTTGTGACACTTGGTACAAAATATGAATCACACTTCTACAGTGAACTGATGAGCATATCAATTCTTAAATCCGGTCAGAAAATTTCTGCATCACACGTATACACAACTCATCCAGTATAATTACAGACGATATGTCCGATTCGATCTTAATGCTACAGCTCTATCTCACATAGCGAATGGATGCACATTCAGACATCATTCGCAAGTATCTTGTATACTAAATGGGTGCATGGCATGTGATCACCTAGTCAACCGAGTGGTTCTGAAGGCCCTGTGTCACGGTGATATGAATGTAAGATGTCGGGTGTGAGCATACGGAGCCATGCAAGTACCGTGAAAGCGGAGAAACTCATAAGCATCGAAAGCAAACTATGTGTTTCTTCGCTGTGCGAATATCTGTATAATAGTGTCCGTACCTTAGAAGGATGTTGATTCACACAGTCACCAATCTTGAAAGATTATCACGAATCAACGAATAAAATTTGACCTCACTTGGATTTGTCTAATCGTCTTTGATCACACTCGTACTTAGCTTGTACAAAGGTGGTTTGGGTACCTAATGAAGCAGACGGAAAAGTCAAAATATCGGACTGAGTTTTTGTGAGTTTTTCTTTTTACTGTATAGCTTCTGCTAAGCATCTACGTGCGCTCAACTGTTCGTCCATCAATTAACGACAAGTAAGTGCGGCTGAACTACGACTTTCACTCCTTGTTCTCACGCTGCAGCTTGAGTGTGTCGCCAGTTTGCGCAACTCCCCCTAATGATGACGTAAAAACCCGACCACAGCACAACGCCACTTGCTCACCATTGAATGAGATGCCTTCTTCGCTCATACCCAACGGCGCACGCGTGCGTCGCAAAGATACCGAAATGAGGTCATGTGATCCTCCCTGCTCAAAGTCATTTTCTCATGTTTGGAAGTTTACTCTTTCATTTATCGTGGTTATCTATCAGGCAGCACCAGCATGCATCTCCCGATTCTATCATCTTCATATATAGCAGGAGAATGACTGCATTTCTTCAGGAACCTACGGGATGACAATTCCAGATCGTCTTCACTGACCCTAACAAGAGTGTTTTCAACTATGTGTCAAAGGGATTTGTTTTCTTAGTTACTCACATTTATTTTGCATTTTCAAACCCAAATTAATTACCGCAAAGAAAGAAAGGATGTTGATGTGAGGGTATTTTAGCATCTTTTTCTCTTTTTTCGTTCTTATTAAAACATTTTAAGAAGGCCACGGATTCGACGAATGTCATAACTTGAAAGAACATCCTCTTTTTAATCTTCTTATTCTGGTCTTAAATTGCTCTAGTTATTTTTATGTGATAACTCTTCTTACTTTCTTACTCTCGTGAATACATTATGACAACACTATTTTGGGTAGTTAACTTTTTGTACGGTTCCACCTATGTTGAAAATGTCACAGCTAGCATTGTACAACAACCTTTTCATGTCTTTGACTCCGATGAACTCTTTGCGCCAGTACTATATTAGCGTAAGTAAAAAATATCACAACAATTTTTGTTTTGTTAAAGTGAATATTATATTCTTTCCGAGCTCGCCACTGGGCATACTAGATGATGAGTCCGTGTGAAATTGTCCCAAATCCCGACTGTCTACCTCATAGTTCTAGACGCAAAATAAATCAAATCTGCCCATTTTACTTCTAACATCAATCCCTCACATTCGTATCACTAGTTCCTATGTTCTTATGCTCATATTTCAATACGAGTACGCACTAACAAGAGGGTTTTCAGCAATGCGTCACATGAATTATGCTGTTCTGAATCACTTGCATTTAGATGCGTTACCAAAATCAGACTACCGCCACGAAGAGGAAAGCATCTTTTTCGTGCTTTTCTCCGAATCATGTTTCGACAATTATCAAGTGTATTACGATAACCATGTATGAATAGAAATTAAGGATCCAAATAATTTGTTTCAACAATTAGCATGGGTATTACAATAACCACGTACTGAATGACAATTAAGGATCTCTAAGTTAAGGTTTATGAACGCGATTATTGCTTTTATTTCAATTTAAATGCGCACAAACGAATAAATTTTTCAACTAAGCGTTCCGAGGATTGTGTTCTCTTAGTTACTTATATTTAAATGCACTGTCAAAATCAGATTAGGCAAGGAAGGGAACTCATTTTCGTTGTGCTTTTCTGTCAATCATTTTTTGATTCAACATTTTTCACGGGTATTACGATACCAATGTGTAAATTATCAGTTAAGGATGTTAATGCCAAGGTGTTTTAAAATCCAATGTATCAACATTTTGTGTTTAGACTTTATTGGAAATAAATGTTTTTCTTTTTTTTCCTCGGCATTACCTACAGTCCCGTTGCCTTCATTTACCATTCCTCTGATAATTATCTAGCGTTGCATTATTCTCCAAAGCTGAGTTGACGAGCTCAAGTGGACTGGAAGTGCAGACGCGGGCGGACGTTCTACGATGGAGGAATTTTGTCTTATCCGGCAATCGAATTTTTCAAAATCTGATTTTTCTTATATCAATTGTTTCAAAGGAAAATAAGTTTTCCCTCCATTTTTATAAGTATCTATTACACTTCATTACTTCCCGATTCAAATACTGACACACTTGACTCTTTTAATGGTTTAATAAAAGTTAAAAAACACACTTAATTGGAACCAAAGAACGGGAAAACTTTACGCCTCCGAACAGAATCACCTGGAAGAAGATAGCCATTACCATTAGTCATACATTAGCGTTACGAAAATACAAAAATAACTAATGATTTTGAATGTATAGCGAGTGAAAGTGAATGGTCGTATTTAAAATTGAAATGTCAACTGCCTACTAATTCAAACCTAGTTTTTGTACAGACAGTACATCGTAACAAGCTTGAGGCAATAAGGGTAAAAAGAGATAAAAAAACAGTTTATTTCCAATAAAGTTGATACATGAAATGATGAAACGTATAACATTGGTTTTTTAAATATCTTAACAATAAGATCCATAGTTGATGTTCACACACTGGTATCGTAGTACTCATGTCAATTGTCGAAACAAATGATTGAGAGAAAAGCTTGAAAAGATACATTCCCTTCGTTCGGTTTATCTGATTTTGATGATGCATATAAATAAAAGTAACAAAGAAAATACAATCTATAGTGATTTATTGTTAAAAACATTCCGGTCAGTGCGCACTTATATTGAAATACGAGCATAGGAACTTGTGATATGACAAAGTAAAATGAACAGATTTGAATTATCAGGCCGCAACTGAGACGGTACAGAAACGGTTTTGTGGAAACTATACAGAAATTCCTCGATAAACCTTTCCGGCTCGCGCTCCATCAAAAGCCTTGAGTTGACCCGTTCGCACTCGCTCGTTGTCAAAACATTTAACTTTGCACTGTTCTAACATACGACATAATAATATCCTCAACGTTACTTTCAATCAACAGACCATTCCATTTGCGTTTGCTGAAAAATTTGTTGGCACATTTCAAGGCCGGAAGCACATCGAACTACACCTTTTTCACTTCAAATTAATCCAAGTCAAATTCAAATTAATCCAAGTCAAGTTCAATTTAATCCAAGTTAAATTAAAATTAATAACAGTCAAATTTTACATACATATATCGGAATACATTTGGGTTTGATGCACGTAATGTTGTATTCCGTACTATCGGTTTTTAAAATAATTTTAAAAATGCCTTTTTCAGTATCTTATGTACCGATTTCTCTAAATAGGAGCATAGAAGAAAAGTGTTTCTCATTGAATTTGAATCAGCGCTTCCCTCAAGATGGATCTCTACAACCAATCAACGGACTATGAAACAAGTGAAGATGAACAAGAAAATATCCGCGCAAGAGTAAGAAGAGGAGTAAAGAGAGGAAAATACAAGAAAACACGAGTAGAAAAATGCAGAGTGATAAATGCTGCATTGAAAGATGAAGATTAGAGAGCAGTGACAACATTTTTCTTGCTAAAACAGGAATGTATCTGTGTGGTAATGTACTCATATAAATTGCAATAAAACGGAACCGTACATTAGTACTCAGTGAATCGAATTTGTATATTTTTTTAAAGATCAAATATACATATCGTCCGGTAGTAATCTTTTGTGTGTGCATGTATTTGACGTCAAATATATATATATATATACATTAATACAAATGTGATTAAGTGGAATTTCACGCATGTAAATATCTGGAAGTGTAAATAAATCCTCAAAACTATGTATATGTGTAACAAAAAATTCCTTTTCGAACATAAATATTTGAATGCATGCACACTGTCATCAATGTAGAATTTTGAAACAACTTTAATGACGAGTATAATACGAAGTTTTTATAATTGACTTGTATCTTTTACAATGCTCAAAGATCTGAATCACACTCTGCCTCCTGATACTGGATACTTACCACATTTTACGACAACTTGTTTTTATATTGCAAAAATTGTATGGATTCCATGCTAAAAGGAAAAACGACAGTCTTGCTCATCACATCCAATAGATACATATTTAACACACAAAAGCTCAAATTAACAAATGATTGTGTCAATTTTTAACTCAACTTAGGGTTCAATTAATTTGAACATGACTTGGATTAATTTGAACTTGACTTGGATTAAATTGAACTTGACATGGGTTAATTTGAACTTGACATGGGTTAATTTGAACTTGACTTGGATTAAATTGAACTTGACTTGGATTAAATTGAACTTGACTTGGATTAAATTGAACTTGACTTGGATTAAATTGAACTTGACTTGGATTAAATTGAACTTGACTTGGATTAAATTGAACTTGACTTGGATTAAATTGATCTTGACTCGGATTAATTTGAAGTGAAAAAGGTGTCGACCATGACGTATAGGACGTGGACCACATAAAACTTCTGAACAATATCACAGCGAAGGAGATAATTTTCATTTCTGTGAATACATTCTTGAAACGATACAGGATATTACTTTCATTTAATTAAGCAATTAATCAGTTAAAAAAAATCCAGAATACATATTTCTTGCCTATAGCTACAAATTGAAAAGGAAGAAATGGAATAAGCCCGTGAATACTATGATTGACAACGCTAATGTTGAAGTGCGCCCACTTCAACATTAGCGTTGTCAATCATAGCATTCACGCTAATGTTGAAGTGCTAATGCTATGATTGACAACGCTAATGTTGAAGTGGGCGCACTTCAACATTAGCGTGAATACTATGATTGACAACGCTAATGTTGAAGTGGGCGCACCGTAAAAGTTTGTTGATCTGCGATAAATTTTGAAAAAAAATTAGAAAAAACTTAAGCATTCTGAAAGAATGTATTGAGACGTCGAAACAAATACATTCAGAATGACATAACCTCAACAACAATACATTAGCCTGTGAGAAAAACTTACCGCGGAAATCGTAGCGTAGGCAAATGCAGTCACGCCTAAATGACCTGTTCGCAGGAGAAAGAGTAAAAAAAACATACCATTCAAATCTGAAACACTGACATAATTTCATGAAAAATGTTAAATGTTAATATCAATCTATACTATAATAAGAGCCACGTCCGTCCTTCGGTCGGTCTGTCCGCAGCCAGCCGACAGTGTGTGATGAGCGTATCTGTGATACAAGCTACATCTACTTCGCAATTTTCGCACCTCAATGTTTATGTATAAAGAAAGTATTACGACTAAAATTTTTTCATTACAAAATTTACTAATCCCTACTTTAGAAATGGATGAACACAAAAGAATAAACGCAAAGAGATTAGCTCAACAATTGCGGCGAGCAAGACAGTCGGAAGTTCAGAGGGAAGAGCAACGCCTTAGAAGTACTGAAAGACGTCGTGAACTCCGTCGTGAATTGTCTCAAGAAGCACGAGCGAGAATTCAACAACAAGATGCAGCTCAACATCGTATTGCAAGAGAACAGTTGTCTCAAGAAGCACGAGAGACAATTCAACAACAAGATGCAGCTCAACATCGTATTGCAAGAGAACAGTTGTCTCAAGAAGCACGAGAGAGAATTCAACAACAAGATGCAGCTCAACACAGAAGAGTACGTCAGGAAAATCGACGTCGGAATTTCAACACAGTCAGGAGTTGTGAAATAGATGGTTTTCTTTAGATATCTGTTAACGTTGAACGCCATAGTTGTGGTTTAACCCTTTAATGGTCACATGTAGAATTTGGGTAACAACAATTTTTTTCATGTCGAATTCCTTTATTTTTTAAATAGAGGAAAAACTTTTATTTGAGAAAATTTTTCGTATCTGACGTAGTTCTCAAGTTACGATTCTCTTCAAGATTGTTCAGTTGCCACATTAATTACGGTAGCTACAATATTGTCTATCATTACTGTAGTAAGTTTCACATGTATATTAACCCTCTGCATCAATATATTTTTCAACGTTGAATTTTTTCACAGATCCAACAGGTTCAACACCTACTGCATTACTCAGCAGTGACACACATTTATTGTCATGCAATTTCAATGCTACCACATTCTCAGAGGAACAGAAGTCACACTGGCCTATGCCTTTTTTTTCAATATATCATCGGCCACCAAACGCACTCCACCACTATAATAAATAGACCAATTATATAATAAAATTAACCTTTATTTTATTAAATAATTATTGTTTCTCATACTGTGCCGATCGTTTTGATCCTAATCTTGGATTCTAGCAGTTTTGCTAATCTTATTCTAGTGAAAAAGTTATCACAAAAAAAAACAGCTGATTGAGGGTAAGGGATCGATAGATCTCGTCATTATCATCAACAATTTTTCCCCAAGCAACAGGTTTTTCGTATTTTCTTCCAGGTTTTCTGTGATAAATGTTTTTCCTTGATACAATAGTAAATCATGAATGATTAGACTAGAGCTGGACCTACAAACGATCTTGAAACCCCACTTATTGTGGGGTTTATTTCTCATGTACTGGCGTAGTTTTCCTGCCCTAGTGCCTTTGTGAGGCTCCATCATTTCATCTACACTCTGGTGTGAGCTGCTCTCAGCCTTCTTGCATTGCCTAACCTCCCCAAATTGATTGTAATTATTGTGTTCAGCATTGTTGTCTTGTTGTTGGTAATATGTATATACCTCTTCAGAGATTTGAGCCTTTTAGAACTAATTATATCAGCTACTACGTCATATCTCAGCTGCGTACTCCAGTCCACTGAAGGACTTGCATACACCCATACAGAGCAATATTGTTAGGAATTGTATTTCATTCCCACCTGTATGGACACTCTTTGTACACTGTTGGACTGAGTATACGTTTGTGTGATACGAGGTAAGGCTAATCATTTCTGAAGGAAAGAACTGAGAGAAATATTGCCACAGCTTGCAGATCTCTATTTCTGGTACCATAGAAACCTGATACATCCATTTCAGGGCATGCAAAGGTTAAATGCTATGAATAACCGTATTAAATGACATAGTTCATCAATTTTGTTGAAGTAATTCTCTACTGATAATTTTTACCGTATATGGGCAGCACAACAAAATTGTGGACCAATATTCAAGTACCTTACACGGTATCATAATTAAATAATTTTCGGCAAAAAATATGTTCAAACCTGTGTACAACATCAAAATAAATATAAAATGTATAATAGACGTAGATGACTTACTTGTTACCTACTGAAATTGGAATAGGAAAGTAGAGAAACTCAGCGACACGTCCGTCGGATCAAGAGGTTGTTCACACCGAGGCCTGCCACTACCTCTGTACCTCAGTGCCATCTACTGCTCCTACTTTTGTGCCTACGTGACGAGCAAAAATTCTGTTGAGCTACCAAAACAAGGGAAAAAATGTTGTAACTGTTATTTCGTATATTTTATCAGGCTTAAAAATCCCTCAACAATTTTGCTGAGCAAACCATTAAAGGGTTAATGGAAGTACGATGTCGGCACTGCAATTCTCTGATGTTTATGGGAGAAAAAACAGGAGGGACGGTAAACAGTCCGAATTCCGAATTTCGGAATTTGCTGGAAATCAGGTTGATAAAAATTACAAATATGCCTGAGTTACCCGATGAGCTCTCTAATCTTTACACTGCTAATACACCAGAGGCCAAATATTTCCGGTGCAATATTAGAAGATTTAACAGTGCTATGACGATGTGTTCAATGAAAGTAAATGATGCTTCGATTCTACGAGGGATTTCCAATTATAGAATTCATGGAGTTGTCTACAGACTGTTGGTGCTCCTCGAAACATTCATGGAACTTCTCCTTCGTGCTTGCAGACATACTTCTATGATCCCGAAGAACAGATAAAGCAACGAATTCATCGAATGCCTCTCAACAGAGCAAACCCCATTTTTGATGAAAGTATATTCAGAATAATCAATTCTTCAATCATTTCTGCAGGAAACACTTATTTGGAATCTTTTTTATCAATACAAGAACAAATAGACGCCGGTACCATACCATCAAACGTAGCTATTGCCTTACAAGCGGATAAAAAGCCTGATGCTGAACACTTAAGAAGGTATAATCTACCAACTTCAAATGAAGTTGCAATTTTGATACCGGATGGTGTTGATAATGAAACAAATTATTTTGAAAGATCAGTGAATTAAAATTTCAGAGAAGTGAATTCTGAGCACCGATTGCAATCTTTGAGTGACTCTCATCGAACGTATGATCCTATGATGTATCCATGTTTTCTCCTTCTGGCACCGACGGTTGGCATCTTGGAATTGTGAATGCAACTGGAACCCGTCAAATTTCATTGGTACAATTTTGCATCATGAAACGAGCACAGTCTGTGCACGTATTGCACTTCGGCAATCGTTTATTCCAACAATATTGTGTTGATCAGTTTGCAAAAGTACAATCATGCCGTCTACGATACATCCGCAATAATCAAACAATTTTACGATCTGATCTGTACATTATATTGTACAGATCAGATCGTAAAATTGTTCTTTCATTGCGAATGTACAATGTACAATGGCTTAGAAGATGCTGTACTTGCAGGCGACGCTGATCGAACAGGCCGCAGGGTTATATTACCACCTTCTTTTACTGGAAGTCCGCGATAGATATATGGTTAAACATAACCAGGATGCCATGGCAATTGTTAGAAATTTTGGCAATCCTACTTTATTCCTGACTTTTACATGCAATCCAAAATGGCCTGAAGTTCTTGGTGAACTTTCCAATGGCCAGACAGCTACAGGTAGACCTGAAATAACTGCAAGAGTGTTTAGACTATAACAACAGCAATTATTGTATGACAGAAAATCTGGAGATCTCGGAAAACTCATCGCTCATGTGAACAAGATAGAATTTCAGAAAAGAGGATTGCATCATTGTCATTATTTGTTTATTTTAGAAAATCATCATGATACTTGGCAAGAAATTTATAAAGTTGTTTTTGCTGAACTTCCTAATCCTGAAAACACGAACACCACGCATCTATACTATTTGGTTACAAAATACATGACACACGGCCCGTGTGGAAGAGATAACCCAAGTTCACCCTGCATGATTGATGGCAATTAAATGCAGCAAGAATTAACCCAGACTTCAGTGGCAAACGATGCTTACCCAAATTATCGTAATAGACGTCCTGCAGCAGGTGGGTTCATAGCTACTATACAAGTTGGAAACAGCACAGTTAATATTGATTACCGCTACGTTGTTCCGTACAACGCATGGTTATTGCAAAAATACGAAGCTCATATCAATATTGAGTGGTGCGCTTCAGTAAAAGCAGTAAAATATCTATACAAATATATTTACATAGGCGTTGATCAGGCAACTGTTTCTCTGCATAGAGAAGACGATCGTGTCCGCATTGATTTTTCTAACGCTATGGAACGTGATGAAATAACTCGCTATGAAAATTGCCGCTATATTGGAGCGACGGAGGCGTGCTGGAGATTATTCGAATTTCCTATTCAAGACAGGCAACCTGCAGTTGAATGTTTTACAGTTACACCTGCCTAATCAACAGCTCGTCGTTTATGATCCGCACAATGCACAAATAGCTTTAGAAGAAAATAGAGCTACAAAGTTGACAGCATACTTCCAGATGAATCAAGAAGATCCACTAGCAAGAGATATTCTTTTTTGGGATTTTCCCAGTACTACACATGGATTAATACGAATAAAGCGTGGCAAAGAAGAGTCAGACAAACGGAAGATGTCCCAGCAGCAATTGGACGAGTGTTCGCAGTACACCCGTCACAAGGAGAATTGTTTTATCTCAGATTGTTATTGCACAATAAAGTAGGAGCCACGAGTTTTGAAAATTTGCTGACAGTCAATGGCACCATTTGTGAAAGTTTTAAGCATGCTTGTCAGATGATGATTTTATTAGAGAATGATCATGAATGGGAGCAATGTTTGTAAGAAGTAAGATCTACCCACTCGGCAAATCAATTGAGAGCATTATTTGCCACTATTCTCTTCTGTTCTCTTTCTGAACCACTACGATTATTGAACATGTTTCGTGAAGATCTTTATGAAGATTACTTGCATCATGCGAGGCAACAGCATATATTTTAAGAAGAAGCTATTGAACTATCATATAATTATTTGCTGTGTGACTTGGATAATCACTTGGCACAGTTCGAGCGCAGGACAATTTCTTTTGGACTTCCTGCTGCTAATCATGAAAACAGAAGACGCCTTGCAGCTCAACGTGAGGATGAAAATGATCCAAATGCAGAAGAATTTTTTTCTAATAACATCATTAAACTGAACTTCGAAGAACAAAATATTTTCGAAACCATTAAACGTAAATTTTATAGAAATGAAGGTGGCTTGATATTTATGGATGCACCAGCTGGTGCTGGAAAAACATTTCTCCTCAATGCATTGTTGTCCTGTGTTCGTAAGAATGGACACGTTGCAATAGCTACAATAGCCTAATATACAGGGAAATGTGTATGAAGACGTCATTGATATTCCTCTACAACTGCAAGCTAATAGCAAAGAAGAAGTAATCAATCATGTCTACGAGGAGGTGGAAACCAACTTCATGAATTCCCAGTGGTTAGCATCTCGCGCTCTTTTGACTACTAAAAATGAAGAAGTGTATAAACTAAATAATCACATTATGCAGAAATTACCAGGTGAAATGTATAAGTTCAAAAAGCGTTGATTCAGTAGCAGATGCTAATCAAACTGCTCTTTATCCAACGGAGTTTCTCAATTCTCTAAATATTAGTGGTCTGCCTCCTCATATTATTAAATTGAAAATGAGATCGCCAATAATGTTGCTGAGAAATCTAGATCAAAGGAATGAACATTGTAATGGCGCAGACTATAAAGTGCTCACTGTCACGAATACTTTGATAACAGCCAGTAAATTGACAGGAATTGATGTTGGAGCCATATTGATGATTCCACGTATTTTTTGCAGCCATCGGACACGGACTTGCCGTTTACTTTGAGGCGAAGGCAATTTCCGATCAGACCTGCTTTTGCGATGTCAATAAATAAGAGTCAAGGACAGAGCCTTTCAAGGTGCGGCATATATCTACCAGCATCAGTGTTTACCCATGGGCAGCTGTCCGTGGGACTTAGCAGAGTTGGAAATCCACGGCAATTAAAAATTTTTGTCGACCAACACGAATTCACCTAATCAACCAGACATAGGCAACAGCGGAGCCAATCTAAAATGCTCACGAGGAATGTTGTTTATTCGGAAATTTTGTAGATTTCAGGTGGAACTTCTTTTCCTCCAATAAGTTAATGAATTGTGTTTGTATTATTTCGTTAGCATTTCATTGCATAATAAATTTAATACAAGGTTGAGTTGCAGCATTAAACGAGTGTTTTTGTGAATAAAAGTTTTCATATACTTACCTTTGTCAGATATTAACTCTTTTATATTTAAATTTACAGGCATGTACTAGTAAATATAATATGAGGATTGGTACAAAACCAACCGAAGTGGACGAATAAGCATTTCAATGGATGAACATATAAATGAAAAAAATTGGAAAACAAGGGAACACAAAAGCTTATTTTGAGATAATACCCATGAGCAAAAGACAAATAGTCAGGTACAGGGTTTAGCAAATGCTTGAAAGAAAAACAGAAAGAGTATTCTAGCTTTGAAAAAAAATCATTAGCACTGGGCGAAAGCAAAAATCAACTACAACAACATTGGCATCTACGGATGCTTTATTTCCAATTGAAGCATGATACATATCACCTTTTACATTGGTTTTTCAAATGCCTTAGAACTAACACCAGGACGCCATGACGCTTTCCCCCGGTCAAAGACCGGTACCCATTTCAGACACCTGGGTAGAGAGGGGTATTGTGCTTAGAATTTTTCTCTTATACCCAACAGAGAAAATCGCCACCAGCGCCGAGACTCGAACCCGGGTCTCCCCGCACGGAGTCAGGTCCTATACACACACGGCTATGGCGCGGCGCGGGTCGAGTTCCACATAAGCCTAAGTAGAAGAGAGAAAAATTACAACATTTAATTTCGAAAGATATTGCTATAAGTAAGAATTATACTGAGACTAATGATAGAATATTTGCATTATTGAAGATTTATATTAAACACACAAAATACTTGGTTTTGTGCTTCTATCTTTCCAAACATGGCCATAATATAGGTTTAACTTTGTTTACCGCAGATTTTATAAGGAAATATCATCTACGAAGATTTCTAGGGTGAATGACTTTGAGAAATTCGAAGTGAAGAGGTCAGTATAGCTATCGATAAGCAGCATTCATCAGCACTACTGCCGAAAACCGATAATAAAATTAACCTTGAAGTGTAGACAAAGATCCAATATTTGAATAGATGAAGTGTAATACTTCAAGAAGGAATTTATGAGGCGGGAAATATATTATTAGCGAATAACGCTTTGGTATTTGACCCTAAGGTAATCGAAAACTTGGCCAATGTCGATATTTTAATATGTTAACAAAAAACAAAAATGCATTCTGGCTGAAGTCAGGACTCTCGTTTAAGAGTAATTTGAAGTCGATAGGTGCATTCTTTCAAAAGTTACGAGTGGAACAACTTAAGTGTTTTTACGGCGGGCGAGTCGGAAAGGTTTATCGAGGAATTTCTGTTGTTTCCACAAAACCGTTTCTGTACCGTCTCGGTTGAGGCCTGCCGGTCCTGCCGGTCAGCTATGAATTATTCTGTGCCTAAGACTATCAGGTCGACATTCAAAACAATTTTTCATTCTTATATCAACCAGTGAGCCAAACAACGAGCTCGCAGAGAATAAAATATTTTACCATAACACAGTTATGATATTTATGACAATGATACTGGCACAAAAGAACTCACCGGAGTCAGAAACATGAGAAGGATTGATGTGCAATGCTAACCATAACATTTGCAACATAATTGAAACAATACGTAAAGGTAACTACCTAAATATGTAGTGTAGTCATAACATACTCACGAGGACTAGAAACG
>JACJUY010003214.1:19333-31345 GCA_014220935.1 Platorchestia sp. MABIK | reverse complement strand
GGGTAGTGTCCCATTGTGCACGTGTCATCACGCTCAGGAATATATAATGGCGTCTCACGCCACGTCTCATTTCGGAAGGTCACAGTGTCACTACGGCGATCATGATGGTCGTTGGTACACGGACACTCGGTTTACTGTCGGTAGGACAAGTTACATCACCAGAGGAGAGGGTGACCTGCGTACCTCCAGCACTTTTGCTGTAAAGTAAATCATTAAGACTAAGAAATGCAATGCAGGAAACGTCACAGGCTCTCGACACACCAACTGGAAATCAGATTGAAGGTCTAGCTGACTTTCTCCCCTCAACCATAACGACGTCCACGCTAATACAATGCACGCGCCGCTCCGAGCAACATTGAAGGACTTTTCCACGTTAGTGAGTCGATGATCACCATCAAGCACTGACCACTATGGAGCTTATGGGAGACTGAGCAGGAGCGGGCAGGACAGAAGATGGAGAGCTTCTGAAGTACGGAAGTAGACGCAGAGCTGCAACAATTGAGTGGCCTGAGGCACTGAGATGACGGCGAGAGCACGTCACCAGGTGCTGCAGGTGACACGATAAGCCGAGGCTCCACTGTTCTCAAATGAGACGGTGAAGAAATGGCAAGCCGAAGATATGGAAATTATTTTCAAAAGTGGCTGTCCTCACACAAATCTGAGAAAAGCTACGTATACACATGTGTACACAGCACACACACACACACACGTGGCAGCACTCATAACATGGGGAGAAGCACTCATTGTGTCCGAACATTTGCACCCTGGAGCTTGCCAGGCGTCACGCAAAGGAGCATCTCTACAAAAATGATGGCGATAGCAATTACATCGCTCACAGCTACAGACGTAATAAGTGCATTTGGATGGAGGGGTAGTTCATCGAAGGTATTGGGAGACATTAAGGAGAATGGAGTATGTGACAGTGTTGGTTCACGGCTTCACAAATCAAACTTTGTATGAACGAAAGTCCAGCTAACATTCTCAAAATTTCTCCCTCCAAATTTCTGTCTGGCTCAATTTAGAAATGGCTGCCAAAACATCACTGTCCTGAGATTGGCAAAGTAGCACAGGAATTTGACTTCCCAATTCAATTCATTTTTTGCACAGGCGAATCATGTCTCAACTAACCTATAGATAAAGACTTATTTTTGCAGAATACCGGCGATCCAAACTCGGTGCCAGCAGGTGAGCCACCGAGTCCTGACAGCCACAAGCATCAGCTCTTAAGATCACCAACATTCCTCGTCTGGACACATTCCTGGAGTAGGAGACTGAAAGCAGAAGTGTGTCATGCAAGTTCCACCAAGAATAACCAGCCGCGCTTCAAGCAATGCAGTTACAGCTTCAAGCAAAGCACTTTCTTATCTCTGGTCACACTGGGCAAGATAGAATATCTTCAAAACCGGTAATTCAGGTCATGAATGCAATCTCAGTGTAATATCTCTGGTCACACCGGGCAAGATAGAATTTCTTCACACCGGTAATTCAGGTCATGAATGCAATCTCAGTGTAATATCTCTGGTCACACTGGGCAAGATAGAATTTCTTCACACCGGTTATTCAGGTCATGAATGCAATCTCAGTGCATTGGCTAGGTGCCCACAACTTACCAGGCGCAACTGCTCAAGTCCGAGGAGGCACACATGACAGGCAGCCCTGATAAATTGTTATAGCGCTGCGGTTCTGACGTCCCGTAGCCTCCCCACACACCTGATATACTGAGGAGGTGCCCCAGATAATAGAGAACTATGCATAGATAGAGCTGCTGCAGGAGGGAGGGGCAGGGAGGAATAGGAGGACAGGTTTAGAGACAGAGGAGATAGTTCATGCTAACTTCATGCATTCAATTCACCGAGAATAGAAGAGTTTCAATGCAGCAATAATAATTACTTATTCACTGGACACAAAGTAGAAGAGCACACACGCTCAAGGCGTACTATTTACACGGGATCTTGCAGCGCTGAGGGCCGCCTAATGGCCACTTGCCAATGGTAAACTAGGGCCTAATGAACACTGCAAGGAGAGGCTTAGTAAGCGTTTTCCATCGGTAGAGAAAGAGCCCCATTAGCTCCCATAGGTCAAATGTGAGGCCCAGACAACGCTCTGCATTTGAGGCCCCTGACTAAATGACAACTTCTGACTGACACAGCTTCACTGCTTTGCGACTCGCAAAAAGAAACTTGAAAGACTGACTGCCAACAATTGGCCGCAGTTAAGGCCGGACGTAACAGCACACGCCACTGTAGAACTGCAATGCAGGCCACAGGAGTGTGAAGAAAGTTTCTCAAGTTAATGCATCGTGCTCACAGAGCTGTGAGCATGGCAGCACTTGCACGCATGACTTTGGACACTGGGGTACGCACCCACCACCTCACTGGAATCTCGCCGGCAGCAAGTATCACCCCAGCAGTGCCTGCTAATCCACTGCTGCTAATTGTCTGGTTCGCTGCTGTTCCAGGATGCAGTATTAGATTTGGCTTTCTTTGCACACTGGAGGCCAGCCATGAGCCTGACTCGTGATGAGGACTACCCGAACTGTTGACTGAGCAGAAGCTGCCAGGTGCTGACTGTATAGGCAGAAACTGGTGATAGAGGCTAGTAGTAGATCTTGGCAAAGACTGGTACTGGAAGCTAGTGGCCCTTTGCAGAGGCTGGTGGTGGAGGCTAGTGGCTCTTGGCAGCCTCTTTGGCTGCGACTATGAGAGGGTGGAGGCTGGACAGCGGACGAGCCAACTTCAGGAAGGGGTGCTGCACGTTCAAAAAACGGGCACGTTAGCAAGAGCATCACATCCTCGCCCTATGCTACAAACTGGAGCCACTACAGATGCAAACATCAAGCATGACTATGTCGTTACTCGAGTGATGCACATCTAGAATCTCACAGCCCAGCACCATACGCACAGACCATGCAGCCTCCTCAGGGGTCTTCATGAACTGCTTCTTAGGGGCATTGGATATACTTTAAACTCAGAGCTGCCTACTTTTCATGAGTTGAGTTGTTACGCTCTTTCACCTATAAGTGAAGAAGCAGCAACAGCGACGTAGAACATATTCAACACACGAATGGCCTGACCCAGACAACACTGAGTACCTACACTAAAGTAAGGGCGCTCGCTCATCGCACTGTCAACTGCCTGCTTAGCGAGCACTGGTTATACCATCGCGGGAGTCCAACACCCAATAGTGTCGATCTAAACTATCCAAAGTTTCAAACTCTTCCTATTGTATTCAATCGCCCGTAAGAATATCCCCCGGTTAACAGGTAGGAGCAAGAGGAGACAGCCTAGAGGCCCACCTTGAGGAGCTGAGAAGCCGAGGCCCGAGCCTCCACCTTGACCTCGAGGCACTGGTCCAGGAAGTCCTGGAAGACGTGAGACAGCTTCTCCCGCTCCTTAATCTCGGGCTTGCCGTTGGTGGCGATCAGGTAGAGAGCGCGCAGGGGGTTCTCGTTGAGGTAGGGGGGCTCTCCTGCGCACAGAGTGGAAGTTCTTTATTGCGCAGGTTCTCCGTTCCACACTCAAGAAGGGAGCTTAGCCTTATGAAAAATAGTCTCAGCTTTCATGATAATTATTTTTATAGTTGTTATCATCATCTTCCTCATTCCATCATTAACTCAAGCTTCCTCAACAGCTTCCTCAACCTCATTTTGGAGACAACATTGAACATTTTGCGCGAGATAGTGATACATCATGTTCAATGCTCATAAATATTCACGAAAGGAAGCTGCATCGAACATAAATACTAACTTTCTTCAACTTGGCCAAACTCCAGTTCTGTGAAAATTAATTGGAACGTCAGACACCGACCGAAATTGAGGGATGGCCTCTAAGAGCGCAACACACCTTCGATCATTTCAATGGCCATGATGCCGAGGGACCAGACGTCGACGGTGGGTCCGTACTGCTTGCGCGTCACCACTTCAGGGGCCATCCAGTAGGGGGTGCCGACCATCGTGGTGCGCTTGTTCTGCTCCGCGCTGATCTGCGCGCAGAACCCGAAGTCCGCTGCAACCGACACACCAATTAGCTTCACATTGCAGGAAGCCATTAACTAATTGCTCAGCTTCACACTCCCCATTACACAAATGATGATTCCTCAACTACACAACTAACATTTCCATGTTGCTCTTTGTTTGTGGCCCTAAACTGGCTTGTGCCAATGCCTCCTGCATGTCCAAGCCTGCTCGTAGAAATCGTGATATTACAGTCGTGGTCCGCCACTGGTAATGAAACGAACGAGCAAAATTAATTTAGCTCAAATCTATCGTTGATTTCCTATTGAACAGGGTTGACCGGGCTTCGAAAACCCCTAGAAAATGTGCAGTTTTTGTCAAACAAGTGTATAAAAACTCATTCTCAGTTATTTTTGACATGACAGAAAAAGGTTACTTCGTATTATTTTCCTTCTCAAGTTGATCCTAGCAAACACTATGTCGTCAAAAACTGACATGAACAACAAAAATTTAGCCCAATTCAAGCAACTAATGGAAAAACGATGAAAATTGAACACTATTGAATAAAATACATTTCATTCCGTCTCCGTCGCAAGCAGGCAGCAGGTTTAAATTGGGTATATCTTTCACGAATTAGGTGTACCTAAAAGACATGGAAAACATTTGTCTTGGCTGCGTATACGTTTATGAGCGAGCGCCAGATGATGTGCAGCATTTTATGACGACGAAGTAATGAAGAAAGAATTGCACTCCCGCTCCTCAGCTCGGTCAGGCAGTAGAGAGCTCCACAAAAAACGAGAGCCATAATCGCCGATCATAAAGTTATCGCAGAGCGAACTATAGCTGGTCCCTTTTCGACCCTTGTGATTACAGACGGGACCAGGCAAAACCTGTGGCGCTCAAGGGTGCCCCTTCCTTTATTCGCCTCCCCCTTGGGCGTGCCCTCATTTCGAGTCTCTTAGGAGGAGAACATTAGGAAGTCACTTAGGATCAGGGCGCGGGACAGAGAGGACTGAGTCGAGAGTAGGAAGGCAGATTCGAGTAACAGACTCGGTCAGTTCTCAAGTACTGAAGTGAGACGATAGATCTCCACCAGAGCGAGTACATTAAGGCTTGATTTCCTGGATAGTTGTCCAGGGCTAAGATTCCAGGGCTAAGATTCCAGGGGTCTGGTTTCAACATTGTGTCAAGCGTGAGCCAAGCAGTGGACGGTAAATACGTGTTGATAAAGTCGCTGTCTCAGTTGAGATTGTACTGGGTCGTACGTCAGGTGCCCCGCGCGTGCTTGCTCCCCTCCTCCGTGCTTGCCTCTCACACCAGTAAAGTTAAGTAATGCTATTGGTGTGTCGTTTTTACCCTCACAACTCGCACGAACCACAACTGAAACACGCAGTCGGCCAGCGCTCCCAAAGATGTTGTTTGCTTGGAGAGGTAGGGGTTGGACGTAAAGGCTGACGTTCAAGCGACAACGTTCAACTGCAATTTATAAGACCTCCTAAATTTATAATCTTGAAATTTGAGACGGAAGTCTCTGGTGGCAACTACTATTAGCTTTACAATTTTTATGTCATCCATGAAGATTTCAGTCATTGACTATCACTGAAATATGCCTGAGTAACGAACGGCCTTGATCTTTCAAGTGCTGTACCGCTCCAATTGCGCCTCCCTCCTTAAGCACACATATGAATCAGAAAGTACACAATAAATAGCACCAACAAGCAAATATTCAAGATTTTCCATTTCTTTACACATCATAAATATGGTTTATGATCTCTCACATGCAATATCACAAAATTTCTCACGGAAAGTATCCGAAACTACTTCATTTCAATTCCCCTCCAACTGGTGCCATTATTATGACCAATAGTGCGACATGATTGATACTTTTCCAAGTGTCGAGGTATAAAAAGCCCTAATTGTGAGCACATACCAGCATTTTCAGCAGGTAAAAGCGTGAAAAAATATTACCCAGAAATACCAGCCAATGAAGGTTTAATTTTATTCAAACAACACCATACCAATGCACATCTTGTACAATACACCACACAAACAACACCATACCAATGCACATCTTGTACAATACACCACACAAACAACACCATACCAATGCACATCTTGTACAATACACCACACAAACAACACCATACCAATACACATCTTGTACAATACACCACACAAACAACAAAGAAACACTGATACTACAACTACGGACGTCCCTAGCAAAAAATTAAAAATAATTTAACGAGTAATTAATAGTAAGGGAGAGGGTAATAAAGAAGACCAAGTAGCAGAGTTAGAATAAAAGATTTCCTGCTCAGCCAGAAGCATTAAGCGAGTTTTGCATGGGAGAGCCAGCCAAGGTTTAATTGAGTAGGTGCGGCCCCTACCGCACATGCAACAGCTGCGGCTTCAAGATTGAGACCACAATGATCGGCTGCCGCCAGTCTATCTAAGTTTTGCTACGGCCGCAAAACTTCCCAACTTTGAGACTCACTGAGCTTGACGCTGCCGTCCATTCCCAGGAGGATGTTGTCGCTCTTTATGTCGCGGTGGATGACGTGGTTGTAGTGCAGGAACTCCAGTGCTTGTAGCACCTCCCTGCAACACAGAACATTTCATTGACGCGCCCACACCACAGTCCACAGCAGCAACACATGACTGAAGGTGGCCACACCAAGCCTTTATCTGGCGTAGTCTGCGATCTTGAACTTTACTTCCTTTCAAATCGGATCAAAAAAATCAAATCGAAAAAATTGATACTTCGTTTTAAATCAAATTAAACCATTTTTAAACAAATGGAAAGTTTCTGCTTGAAGACCACTTGATGGGAAAACACGTGATTTATATGGTTGGTAAAGACTGTTTTGATTCACGCAGTCTTGATCGAAGTAAAATTATAATAATTATATTCAATATTTAACCTATTCTCCTCTCAGTTCAGTGACCATCACAGAGAAATCTGGCAGAGTTTAAGTTCAAATGGAACTGCATGAGTCAAGTTTGGAGTCTCAATTGGCGCCTGCAGGCAGATGAACTGTCTTGATGAAATGCATGGAGAAGTAAAATGAGGCTACGAACTGAAACAAGAGGTCAGTAGCACGGAACACCAGCGTTCCTTACGAAAAAGAAGTTGAAGAAGAAAAATAAGGCGCACCCAAAAGCAAATCTCTACCCATAAGAGACCTCACCAAAAATGAGTCTAATTTTGAGGTGGGCAACTAGGGTCAGTTAACAAAAATAATAGTATATTAAATAGCCTTAGCTTAGGCTCCGTTTCCATTGCAAAGATGTTATTACTAAGGGAAGAGAAGAGACCATTCGAAAGAGATCAAAGGAAACGTGGAGCAGATGGTGTGTCCCCACACAAGACACCCTGAAGCATAAAAACAACAACTCATCAAGGAAGAGGGAGAAAAACTAAAGAGATAGCAAAGAATGTAGGGAAACTGAAAACATAAAATAGGCACAAGGATAGAAGTCCCAAAGGCTTATCTATAGCTGAGGTAACTTGACGCATCTCCACACGCACAGGGGACGCATCTCCACACCAAATAAGATACACAACCCTAACTAACCGAAACTAATTGCAGATCCTAAGCTCTCTGAGGGGTTAAATGGAATATCCGTCTGAATATAGAAAGTATAAATCTACCCATCACCTTCTGAATGACTAAATAACGAATCTTGAAGATACAGACAAAGACCTCAGTGGAATGTGCAGTACTCGGGTATACATATTCCAGGCTGGCGCCAACCTGTTCTCACTTGGGAGAATTGTGCTCGTATCGTTGTATTCTCGAGCACCACTGGAAAATTTCCCATAGCTATTGTTGACATCACTCATTCCATGGTAGCGAGGCGACGATACCAAATTTCCTAACGATTTTGATTTCCAAATACCTCACTAATGAAGTATACAACAATAATACTAAATTTTATTTGCATCGTATTATCTTTGAGATTCAATAAGTTACTCAAATGTTCGAGGCAAGGAACATTTGACATACTGAAGTTACTCCATGAACTTCATCTACGAATTTAATCTTTATAAAATATATGTTGTTCCAGTCTGTAGAGTGAATGCTCTCCAACGCAATATCTTTGATCATCAAAAATCTAGAGGCTTAGATTAGATTAGATGGTAGTTTAAGCCTCCCTAACCGCAACAAAGACATTTTTAAGAGAGGGAGGATGGAGACACCATTTAGGATGGAGTTCAGGGAACACGGAATCTACGCACAAGGTGCATAGAAAGAGTTAGTTGAAAAAAGTTTATGAGACAAGACAAAAGTTGAAGAAGAAAGTAGTAGCTGCTGAAATGATAGACAGCAGTGAACCGAGAAAAGAAGGTCCGTAACAAAATTAAAAACCTGTTTAATTTGAATAATAACGTTTAGCTCGAGACCTCACATTTCCCCCATCTAAAAGCATACATGGACAACAAATTTAAAACTCAAATTGAACAACTGAAATCTGAACATATTACTTAAAATGTAAACTGATTGATTTCCGCCGATAGCCTACATTTCTAACGTCAATTATTTACCTGTTAAGAATTTGTAGGTATCAATAATAGGTAATATAAGAAATAAACATAATATAATTGAAATATTTTCTAGAATTACGTACGTTTTCAAGTTTATTTAAAGGTATATCCTGAAATAAAGTTGGCAACACTTGCATAGAGCTACTGCATGTTACCACTGGGTAGGTGCTTCTACATATACGCATAATACCGGAAAAATTAACTTTGGGTATTGGGATCGTCCTTAAACTTCGGAGCACCAATGCCGATTCCAATACATCAAAAACAAAATCCGATTCTCCCAACGCGATTCTAATTAATCGTTCCAATCCCCATTCCAAAGATAAACTTCAAACGTAATACGTTTGAAACTGGTTTAGAATTCAGTGTCTACTTTAGACACGACACGCGCTATTCACGAGTCTGGGACATGCACCAGGTGAGGGATGAATGACTGAGCTGCAGGTCATCAACAACAAATCAACACAGAAGGTCATCAACAACAAATCAACACAGAAGTTCATCAACAACAAATCAACACAGAAGTTCATCAACAACAAATCAACACAGAAGTTCATCAACAACAAATGAGCACAGAAGTGAGGGCCAACACCCAGGCGGTACAACGGTCCCTTGTGCAGCAGCGAGCCTCACCTGCACACAGCGGCGATCTGGCCTTCATCCATGCAGGTCTCGGTGACGACGTCGGTGAGGGACCCTCCAGGCAGGTACTCCATGACCACCCACAGCTCCTCCCCCACCAGGAATGAGTCCAGGTAGTTGACCACGTTGGGGTGCCTGTTCTCCTTCATCACCAAGATCTCATTGATGATAAGCTCTTTCTTTGGCTGCTGCGACAGGTTCATCTGCTTGATGGCCACCTCCATGCCCGTGGCCGTCTCAATCGCCGTGTGCACCGTGCCTGATGCCCTGCGTACACAGCAACTTACAGTCATGGGCACCCTCATGTGTATACTCGGCCTAGCGCTCTTCACAATATGCTTATTACTCTCAATACAAAATATGAAGTTCACTAAAACAAACATTCATCGAAAACCATTTTTTTGAGATGTACATAATTGTATACAGTTTTAGTGTGAGAAATAGCTCAGCCTACTATAGCCAGTGAAAATAAATTTGTACATATCCAGGAAAAATTGACGTTTTTCTTCCCTCAATAGACAAACTATGGCATAATTCTGAGGCAATAAGTACTGTTAAAGTATAAGGTTAGCTGGGAGCATTGAAACAAGTTCTCAACATTTTCGACCCACTGACTGCACCACTCACCCCTACAAAAACCTCACAACAATACCTGAAAACATCTAGGATGGCGACGGTCTGACTCACCCCTGACCAATCTTCTCCATCTTGGTGTACTTCCTGTTGGGGTCCCCCACAGACACGATGGTCCTGAGCCGCTCTAGAATCTCCTCGTCGCTGAGCTTCTTCTTCTTCTGCTTCTCCGCCGTGCGCTGCTCTGCCGACGCTTGCTGCTGCCCACTGCACCACTTCCATTTTAGCATCACAGAATCAAATAGTACTACATACTAGTATGTTATTAAATAGTACATGTTATCGCCACATGACTGATACAAGAATTGCGGTTATTACGCTTCAATTTTGCTGTATAAATGAAATAGGAAGGACAGTCACTTTTAAAACAGATATTATTACTTAGCGAGTTTAATATGTCAGAACTAAAAATACACGAAAGATGAACGTTTCGACCACAAGGGTCATCTTCAGCATCTGGGGAAACACAGTTATTTTCCCAGAGTTGAAAAATTATATAAACACATATGTATGGTTAACATTTGTGATTGCTAACAGGAAATTTGCAAGGGATAGGAAGATTGGGTATCATTTAAAACCGGTTTGCTTTTCATGATAAAAAGAGACTTTAAATACGAAGATCTGTTCGACTAGAAGAGGTTGCAATTATCTGGAAATCGTCTAAACGAACAGGCAAGTCGCATTTTTCTGCATGGGCAGCACGCACAGAGGATTGAGAGGGAGAAGCTAAAGGCCTATTTGTTTGAAAGCTTCGTCCGGCATGCTCTGCTACACGAACACGCAAAGCCCTTTTTGTGGACCCTACGTACTCAGACACACACAGTGCGCAACGATATTTGTAGATGACTGAATAGAGCAAAGCCTTTGGAAGCTTATCTTTGTAATTGAAAAAGAATTGATTTTGTACGAGTTGACTAAAATTATCCGAAAATTAATATGCATGAAATGTTTTGATAATAGCGTCAGTAAATCTTTTTTCAATTTTTCTGATTGGTAACCGAAATAGGGTATAACAAAATAGAAATCTTTTTTCTTTACTGTTGTCATGGGTAAGCGGTCACAAAATTTTGAATTTAAAAACTTCTTGATTGAGGAATGTATGAGCCAAGCGGGGAAACCATTATTACGGAAAAAGTTTATCATAAATTCAACTTGACTATGAAACGGCTGAAAACTTGAACATACACTATACGCTCTACATTACAGAGTTTTAATGCCATTCAATTTGAAATGAAAATTGCAAAAACTATAGAAACTCAAACCCAACCCAGTAAATGTTTGCTTGCGTCAAAAAAATGAAATTTGTTATTTATACGAGTGATCATAGAATCCAAAAATGGGAGACAGTTTTCTTTTTCAAGTTCCATGGTAAACTTAATATTCGGATGTTGAGAATTCCAGTAGGACAAAAAAAAGACTACAGTGAGAACTATCTCTAAATGAAAGGAATGTATCATCGATGTAACGTTTATAATCTACAGGCTTATATTCAACCGGGCACATTTCCAACCATCTTTTTTTGTGAAAAGCCATGAACATTTTAGCAAAGGTGGGTCCTAACGGGAGACCCATTCCTAGCCCATCTAACTAAAATAGGCCTTTAGCTTCTCCCCCTCAATCCTCTGTGCGTGCTGCCCATGCAGAAAAATGCGACTTACCTGTTCGTTTAGACGATTTCCAGATAATTGCAACCTCTTCTAGTCGAACAGATCTTCGTATTTTAGAGTCTCTTTTTATCATGAAAAGCAAACCGGTTTTAAATGATACCCAATCTTCCTATCCCTTGCAAATTTCCTGTTAGCAATCACAAATGTTAACCATACATATGTATATATATTATTTTTTAACTCTGTGAAAATAACTGTGTTTCCCCAGATGCTGAAGATGACCCTTGTGGTCGAAACGTTCATCTTTCGTGTATATTTTTAGTTCTGACAAATTAAACTCGCTAAGTAATAATGTCTAATTTAAAAGTGACTATCCTTGCTATTTCATTTATAGTTAGACTTTGCAAACGGCTAAACATTGATGTAAATTTTGCTGTACAAATGGACAGTTGAATGATGAACACAAACGTGAAGCCCAGCTGCTAGTTTTGCATCCTGTCACCACATGCCAATTTAGGGTTAAAATAGGTTAGACAAATGGTTGGAAATGATCATTTGGGCAATCAGTTATCTTGTTTTAAAAATTTATTCTCAAACTAGATTCGGCAACACTGGCTTTCAGAACTTGCTGG
>JACJUY010003214.1:4586-18055 GCA_014220935.1 Platorchestia sp. MABIK | reverse complement strand
ACCTACATAGCAGCAGCAGCAGCAGCAGCAGGCACACAACACCTACACAGCAGCAGCAGCAGGCACAGCAGCAACAGCCGCCGCAGCAGCAGGAGCCGGAGGGGACGTAGGCTGAGGGTTTCTGTTCCTGTCCAGCGGCGCTCCGTTGGCGTTCGGCTCGAAGGTGGGGGGCGAGGCAGGGGTGGGGGTCACGTGGACGGGGGAGGGCAGGGAGGGCGGGGCCGGCTCAGCCACCTCCTCCAAAGGGCGAGTGTAGATGCTCTTGGTGCGCTCGGGGCGGGTGGGGGGCGGCGGCGGCTCCTCTTCCTCGTCTTCCTCTGGCACCTGCACGCACACATGAGGTTAGAAGGGGTTTACAGCTCCTAACCAACCATAACAACTCAGGCCCCTGACGGCCCGATGGGCCATTTTTAATTTTTTTATTTTTTTAAAGAATCCTTAGGTGATGAATTATTGTGCCCTAAAATTTTATGGTGCTACGGACGCTAGAGCCCCCCCTCGCCAAGGGGGAGGGGGCCTTATTCAGCAGATGCCGCACCACACCAACGTCCCACGAGAGAATAAAACTATTGCTACACAGTATTATGACGGAACGGGCACTGCTCTAATTTCTTCTCTCCTCTCCAGTGTACCTACTACACTCCAACTGTTTATTCTATACCTTATTAGTCTCATTTCCTCAGGAATTTGAGTCAATGAGAAAAAAATTTGCAATAACCAACAAATACTATAACTGAAGGTGAAATTCTAAAATTCATTGGTTAAATCTCAACTTTTCTGAAAAAAAGTCATGGTTGCTGAACCGCTATGTTTAGGTGGACATGTGATCTGAAAACATCACTGCAAAAAGTTCTATGAAATAAACGCAGGCAGTGCGCCACATATCAGAAACTGACACAAAAGCCTTAAAGCCAAAGCATGCTACACTACTACTCGCAACACCACAAATGCCTCGCTCCCACATGCAAGCCCTAGCACCTAGGGCTTGATCGCTGAGAAGGGCTGGGTACTCCTAGCTGCTGGGCACTCGCTAGGGCTTGATAGCTGGGAAGGGCTGGGTACTCCCAGCTGCTGGGTACTTACGCTGAGCTCGGAGCAGGTCTCGGGGGTGGAGGGGGAGCCAGAAGAGGCGTCCGATATCTTGTGAGGTGAGGGGGTGGCAGGGTAGTTGGACAGACTCACGCCTCCCTGGTAGCTCGGCCGGGGCGAGGGGTCTGCAGGGTGACAACAGCACAGTAATGGTAACCCTCGAGGGTGAATTGTATCATCCCCAAATTCACTAGGGAAAAAATCACCCCAGGTTAACGTTCTAGAGTTAATGAGACACTGAACTGCCCGCATTGGCAGATGCATTACCTTCTCAATATTGGGGGAAAATGAAGATTTGTTGAGTTGGTGGCTATAAGACGAGACTTGTGTGTTTTAAACAGCTAGCGCTTGAACTGTCAGTCAAGTAGTGTTGAATCAGAAGCAAAAGAAGCAGTAAATAATAACCCCTACATAAGCAAAACCGAACCTTAAAAAAATTCACCACTGGAGCATTTAAGGTGGTTTAATTTAAAAAGACATTGTAATTTCAAAGTTAAAATAAAACCATGAAATCAATTAAGAAATACGAGACAGTATTTCGTCCATTTATTTATTTTGAACAAATTTTTTGCAAGAATTAAGGTGAAGAAGTTTTACCTGAAAATTAACCTACCAAGACATGCCAAAATTATTTTGACGCAGGTAACTTAAAAGGAAATTTCCTGACCTCAGGTGCCATCACACGCCACCAGCAATTACAAACCCATACTCTATTTTACAAGCTGCTCTACGCGACCAAATGTGGAAACTATCCGTTCAACTGAGCCCGAACTTGGTGGCCACACAAGAAATTCGAGAATGAACGTGCAGAAACCTCTCGGTAACTGTTTTCGCGGTCGTACCTCCAGATTTTCTTTAATTAGCTTCTATTTTTGGGAAGGGGCGTTATGGATGGTAAAAGTGAATCACTGGACATGTGTTATAAATTTGAATGTCCGTATAACACTTGTTCAACACTTTGTTAATGACTAAATAATTTATAACAACTTCAACTACTAAAACTTTGAAAATCCTCAGTATTTTCAGTTGTTTTACATGTATTTGTTGAATTGGTTCCTCCATTATCCTTACATTCAGGAAAATACAACTACATTACTGTATATATGAGAAGGAAAAATGGTAGTTTTATTAGCATGAAATACCTTCATATTCTCAAAGACACTTTTATGTATTGCATTCTCTGTTATAATTCTGATTGTATTTACCTATGTAGCACGAGTCATTCATGTAATGAAGAGGTTTAAACAATTTCAGAATTGAAACAAAAAATTAACAAAAAATTTAACGTTGGAGTTTTAAATTGCAAAATTCATTGCCAATCTTGATCAAAAGTACCAGTTCTGCAATAGTCATAAGAGCTAAGGTACTTTGACTTTTACAATAACTCCACCCAAAGGAATTAGAATAACAGGTTTTCTCACCAGCATCTACCAAGCAGGTAACCATGAATGCAACCTTCACACAACACTCAGCCATTCACTCCACACTAAAGAGAGTGACGCACTCACCAGACACGGGTTTGGTGGCCACCCTCATGAACTTGGCGGGCTGGTGGTGCTTGGTGGAGGCGTCGTAGTAGTTGAGCACATCAAGCACAGCCTGCGGGTTGTTCTTCTGCTCCTGCTTGGTGATGTTGGACATGACCAGCAGCTTGTTCCACGAGTCCGGCATGCCCTGCACGGCACGGGCTTCATTAGGGCAGAATTAAGAAAAGAGAGAAGCTCAGGGACGCTGAGGAAAGCAGAAGTTCGATAGGAGATGGTGATGGCCATGCTACATGTCTGGAAAGGTCCTGATAAATCGCTCCTACCCCATTGATAGATCACCTAGGGAAGCAAATCCACATTACATTCAACATCTCCCTCCAAAAACGTTGATTGAGTTGGTTATTTTGGTGAGGGCAGACACAAGACACAACATGGCACCTAACGCAAGGCTTGTCAATGTACGCCATGAGAACGTGAGAGTTAGTTTCGTCTCCTAAGAAACTTGAGGTAAAATACATGCGGTAAGCAGCGTGTCCATATAATATTGAGGACAGGCTTAGGTATAATTAGATAAGTTAGTTTACACCTCCCTAACCACAACAAAGGCAATCCAAAAAGAGGAAGGATGAAGGCATAATTTAGTATATAGTTAAGAGAAAAAGGTGTGTTAGTTAAGTTAAGGTGTGCTCCCACACAAGACCCCCTGTGCAAGAAAGAGTAAGTTAAGAAGGAAGGCTATGAAACAAGGTAAAAGTTGAAGAAAAAATAGGAGCAAACAACAGGTCAGAAGAGAACCAAAAAAAGGGCTACTTGATAAAAACAAATTTCACTTTAACAAAAAGAAGGCCCCCCAACTCTGTGCCCGGGACTTCACACAGTCAGGCTTCAAACAATAGAATAACAACAACTGAAATTGCCCACATGGTTGGCTGCACGAGGCCGTATCAGCCACGCGCAGCACGTCCAGTCCAATGATGCGCATACCAAAAGTTTGGAATTCATCAAAATTGTTTTCTTAAACTTTATTTCACAGTCTCGGTCGAAGTGAGAACAGGTACTTGAGTCAAATGCCCTTACCATTCTGCATATACCTGCCGCCACTTTGCGCCACACACGCATGCTACGGGAGTCACCTGACGCAACACAGAACCTACACACAACACAGGGCACACACAACACAGAACCTACACACAACACAGGGCACACTTAACACAGAACACACCATGCAGCATGAGAACCTCACCCAAGGCAGCACAGCTGTGCCCTACACAACACGGAGACATTCACGAGACTCCCCACACCACCAACAGAGTTGCACAACAATCCAATGAGACCCACATGACCACACGACGCAAGCATGTACACTGGTCACTCCGAGTACAATGTTACTGACACTGCTGGATGGTATTACACACAAGCTACACAATGCACACAGGCCTCAGCTCACACGGCAACCCTGGATGCAAGATGGCCTAGCTAATCCACCACACTGAACATTGAGAGCAGATAGATTGTTCTTCTACAAGACAAAGAACGCGAAGTTTTATAGGCTACGTAACACTAGACAGGAGACCATAGAACATTCTTAAGAGACCTATGAAACAGAAAAATAACTAACACATGGAACACGGACTCGTGCAGCAAACGGGTGAGCATGCAGCAGACAAAAGGGAAGCAGAGCAGCAGACATGCTGAAGTCAGAACAAGAGCAGGTGACGTCTACAGGAAACAAAAATACGGACATGATATTAAATAGCAAGAACTCAGCGCTTAATTCAACTATTAGGCACCGTTTGTATTATAGGAAAGAGTACATCAGTGATACGCTGAGTGCCAATATTATGAGCAGAGTTTGGGAGGGTGCGGCACTCCCTGCACAGCGGCATGCGCGAGGTGTGACGGAGCAGCGTCTCACATCTTGGCATACCCTCGATTACGTGAGTTTACAGGAATTTGAGACAAAATATAAATGTTTCTCCTAAATACATTTCAGAAAAAAATGTCTTTGTAAAATACAACATTTCAGCAAGAAATATTCTTCTGAAATGCAGCATTTCAAAAAAATATTTTTCTATAGTTCAGCATTTCAACAAGATTAGATTAGAAGTTAGTTAAGCCTACTTAATTGCAACTTAGGCGTTTCAAAGACAAGAAGGAGAAAACACCATTTAGTGTGGAGTTAGGGGAACGTAGAGTCTATGCACAAGTTGCCTAAAAACAGCAGGTTGAGAAAGAAGTTCACAAAACAAGATAGAAGTTAAAGAAAAAAATAGTAAGCATTGAAAAAACAGGAGAGCAGTGAACGAAAAAAAAAATGGTGCGTAACAATACAAAAAAACATGTTCTATTTCAACAAGAGGAAAGCCTACCTAACTTTCAGCTTGGGACCTCACATATTCCCTCTGGGACCACTAACATCAGTCAATGGTGCAGGCTGCTCTTGGACTTACAAAGTCATTTCTGACCAGCCAGTCAGTTCTAACAGACACTGGAAGAAATGTGCGAGGTTTAATGCATGACCACAGTTTTATAACATAAGCTTGGATTCTAACTCTTAATGGATCAGTTTTAAATAAAAACTAAGAATAGATCACTTAAATGAGTAATGTCTCTCCTTGAAACAAAGGCAGCCTCATTATGCTCATTGCACAGTAAACAAAACTATGGCTTCCAAACAGTGGGTCACCAGTCACCACTTTGTGCAGTCCACGTGGTAAACGTCCAGGTAACGACTGGCTAGTCCCCCTAGTGCTTTTACATATACTCCGACTCTCAAAAGTTCGCACAGCTCAAGGACCAGCTGCGCTTTGCAACTGCAAGGAGCATAAACTGTACTCCGAAGGACGGAACAAAAACAGAAGCCCAATAAAAAGGCAAGAAAAACCTTTCCAAAGCACACAGCCAGACGCCGTTCAATTTCACAACGCAAGTTCAAACTCAAACTCCGCCCCCTTCGAAGGGCTAAGCCCTAGCTTTTAGGCATTTCTTGAGAAGGTAAATACAAAGGAGGACCCATGCGTCAAAGACTTACCACGTTTGTCATAACGCTCTTCTGAGTGAAAGTAGTCGAGCTAGAGCAATGAAGGCACAAGTGCCAGCATGTCAGTGTTCAAGCCAAGGAAATTATTGGAGTTTGAGAGTCACTAGTATCTCAAAGCTTGAGTTAGAGCAAACACATGGAGGTGGAGGGCGCCAGCGAAGACAGAAATTTGAGGGACTGTAGTACCACAGTAAAGGGCAAGAAAAAGGTGCATGTATATCCATCCATCCCAAAACTTCAAGGTAATTTTGACAGTAAATAACAAGAATGTCAAAGAAAGATGAAGGAAGCTCAATGCAATTGTGCAATGAAAAAAATTATTTTACTTTGGGGTTGTAGTTTAGAAGTCTACAACAGACACAGTCAACAGATAAGAGCAAATGAGCAAAGAAGACTAATGCTACGGCTGCTGGTGGAATGTGCGGTTGTGTTAATCAAGGATGGAACAAAGATGAGACCTCTATACAGATAGAAGAATAAAATAGATTTTAGTTTAAGTCTCCCTAACCACACTATAGGCGTTACAAAGAGAGGTAAGTGGAAGACACCATTTAGTATGAAGTAACATGAACGCATAATCTATACACAAAGAACAAAGAAACAGCAAGTTGAGAAAGAAGTTCGTGAAGCAAGATAAACGTTGATGAAGAAAGTAGTAGGTGCTGAAAAACAGAACAGCAGTGAACCAAAAAAATAATTCGTAACATTACAAAAAATTTTGTCTATTTCAAAATACAAAGGCCACCTAACCTTCAGCTTGGGAGTTCACTCTACATAATCAGAACCTCAACAACTGGCAAGAAGTAGTGCTTGTTCACTCGGCAGAGGCGAGTAAGTCTGAATAAGTAAGTCAAATGACCACTATACTGACAAAGATCCTTGGCAATGTGCGTCTGAGGCAGGTAATACAGAGGCAGTAAGTGAAATTCCAAAAGATTTATAAAATGAAGGTCCAAGACACAGCCATTTGGAGGAGAGCACACACACCAGTGAACAGCCCTCATTAACTTTCTCCCATTACCTTACCATGAGCTCATTGAAGGTACTCTCAGGCACACAGGCCAGGTACACAAAATACACTCTCACATAAAATCAACTGAACAAAAGGAACTCTAACTTCTAAAGTCTATAATCCTGCTGCAGCATTAGCACAATATTTGCTAGCCCTGGAGTTGAATTATACAAGCATGGTTCAGGAGAAATTCTACACAGTTGTGCACGATTGCCTTCCCTCGTTAAGGAGGTTCACGTCTATGCAAACAAACACAATCGGTCCTGCAGCCTGTCAGGCAGACCTGCCAGACAAACTTTGAGAAAATATGCCATGCAGACACATCAAGCAGACTCAGATACACAGGATGTGTGCCCATTGCAGCTTAAATGGCAGTCTGAGACAAGAACACTAAAGATGCCTCATGAAATTGCAGATTTCTTCCAAGTAGAAACAGAATGAGCGATTAAAATATGGTACAGGACACAGGAAACGTAATAAAAGAACGTCGCTTTCTAAAGCTCAGAACTCAAAATAGCAGAAGAAAACAAGAACAGGAGAAGTACCTCCTCTAGCATGGTGATGCCAGCCCGCGGCCATGGAACAAACACAAGAGGTGGCACAAAAACTCAAGAGATGAAGCAACTTGCCAGCGTGACGCTAGAGCGCAAACAAAGCAAGGAAACAGAGAAGGGATGTGGGGAGACGGGAAGAACGCAGAAGAAGAAGCAAGAGAGAAGTGAAGGGAGGAGGTGCACCTGGCAAGTGAGGGGCTCCCTCGTGGGTGGCTGCTGCATGGAACAACAGGAGAAACACAAGAGTAAAACTGATGATCCAAATTAGGGTGAGTGGAACCTCCAGAGGGCAAGCCCAGCCTCGGACCAAGGCCTTTGAGGGGGACTTTGTGCGCCCTTACAGTCAACAGAGGATGACAGCCTTCCTCTCCAGCAGGTCAGCTGTGAGAGCAGCCACATCACATGCATGATGCAATGCATTCAGTCATTAGCTCCCTTTCAACGCAATTCAGTTTGACGTCAAAATGCCAGCATGTGTTCAATTACTCATTGCTGAGAAGAACAAAATGGGAATCTTCAGTTGCTCTGCCAGCGAGCTACGTTAAGCAGCACCCTGTGCTGGCCCCCATAAGGCATGACAAGTGAGCTGTAGTGCGGCGCCTCTGAACGCACCTCGTGAGTTCATGTGGGCTCTACTAGTTGGTCAGTGGAGGGATCAATGCAAAATAAATGCAATCAAATATAAATTAACAATTGAAATAATTTTTCGAAATCAATTAAACGAAGTATAATTCAACATGATATAGCTACATCAAAGTCAATGCAATGAAGAAACACGATGCCCAATACTTTCCTATCGTCATTTGAGGATGAATGCCGCTCCACCGTTGGTTCATTCCACTCAGACACGACTCAATACAGAGCATTTCCACACGACAGGCACGCACATGCAAAGACCACACGGTGCAGACCGCTTCCAGACACCAGACCTGCATGCACACACACTCCCCACACCTGCATTGCAGGTACCTAGCAGTGTAGTGGCAGAACACTTAATTAAATTATGCTCGAGCTCATGATGCAATACAGTACACAGGTCACAGCTACAGCACGCTCTGTATTTATTGAAATAATCAATTTCTTTTAGCTTATAATGCATGCTACTTATTCAAGACATAAATATTATTATATGGCACCAATCCTAAATTGAATGGCTGGAAAATTAACTCAATTGATTTTGTAGAAGCTTTACTTGAAGTTTACCAACATAATCTGAACTGCTACTTCAATACAATAATTGTACACATACGCACACAGATTTGGATCACACAAACCAGCAGTCTACATCACCAACTCCAGCACCTACCACAACCATCCCCAAGATAAGAATAGTACAAAAAGTTGATATTTCTGGAAACAGTAGAACCTAAAAAGCTAGACTACCCGCAACAGAACATTATTTTATTACATAAGAAAGTTTTAGCCTCCCTTTACCACAACAAAGAGGTTCAAAGAGAGGATGGATGAAGGCATCATTTAGTATGGAGTTGAGGGAATGCAGAATCTATGCACAAGATGCATAGAAACAGTAAGCTAAGAACGAATTTCATGAAACAAGAAAAAGTCGAAGAAGAAAGTAGTAGGTGCTGAAGAACAGGACAGCAGAGAACTGAAAAAAGATGGTCCATAACAAAACAAAAACCTAATCTATTTCAACAAAAAGAGAGCACACCTAACTCTCAGCTCGGGCCCTCACACATTTTCGACCTGGGAGTGCTAATTCCCATAGATACAATAGTTGTATCCCCTGAGGAGAAACAACAGAACAAACAAACCACACTTCTAAGGATCAAAGCAATGACACCAGCTTCTTGACATCCAGTTGTGAGGCCTCAAAAATACAGGGCATTATACAGTTTGTAGCTATGTTAGGCACCAATCCAATCCCCCGCTCACCGGCACACCACCGCAAAATTACGGTCCATTGAATTAAGGACCCTAATTCTTCCATGGTCCCTACACTATTCATGAACACCACCAAAACTTCGTCAAGTTGAATCCAAAACTAGAATGACAAACATCAACAGAAGTTTATTAACAAATTCACATTCATTGCACTCAAAAAAAAATGGAAAGAGGGTAAAACCCACTACAGCCAAGGAATCCCGAGGTTTAACTTTAACAAAGTACAAATCACAATTGACCTCACAAGTCCCCAATATGTATACAGGGGAGTGCAACATCACAAAGTATGGGCCTCACCGTGAACTCTCCAGTGATGGCATCAAAGCCAACATGGATTGTGTGTTCAAAATTAGTTGGGTAGGAAATGTTGGGCTTCTCAGCAATGTGCTCCTTGTGGTGCTGCCTGTGCTTTGGTGGCTTGCCTTTGGACTTCTTTTTCTCAGACTCGGGCTCCTTGGGCAGCGGTCGCATGTCCACCGACACCACCGGCTCCCCTCTGCACAAACACGGGCAAGTGAGAGCAAGCAAGCATTTCAGTTTGTGTGCTCTGTATTCCTCTGCCACACACATAGACAAATAAATACTATTAAAAGGACCAGACTAGTAAAAGTTCTAAATGAATTGCATCACCAGCCAAGCACAAACCTCAAAAGGCTGCTAAGCATGCTAAATAATAATAACAGAAGCATGGCCATGAGTATCACATCTCTAGTTGCAGCATAAAACATACACTTGGATGTGCATGAAAGGGCCAAACTCAAGTAATACATGGGTTGGATATATCACAAATGGGAACATGTGCATCCTCAACAACTGATGGAGAATAAGAGCATGCAGATCAACTAACTTTACTATCAGGAGAACACTTAGACCCTTCATCTCCTGTTGGCATCTTGGTGCCCAGGCAGTCAGGGCTTTCCCTTCAGGGGAAAGCAATAAATAGCACTTATATTAATTAAGATTTAGGGAAAAATATTGAGATGACTATCATCATTAAGTGCAAGTAGTAGCATTCATGAAATCATATTTGAAGACATTCCAAAAACCATTCACACGTACAAGTTTTTCTTACAGAAATTTCACTTGAATGCTATTTAGGTGGGGTAAAAATTTATTTCATGCCTAACATTACAAACTATTTCTTGTTCAGTAAAATTCTTTAGATTACATTCATTAAACTCATAATGTAAAAACTCCCTCATGCTTTAAAACAATGGCAATCTCAAGTGAACAAAGCAAAGAAAATTGAGTATAAACTGTGGAAAACAAAGGATCTATGCACGAAGTGTGTCTCCACTCAGGATACCTCACATATCACAACAGCAGGTTAGGAAGGAAGAGATAGAAAAGATGGAGAAGCAATAGTGAAGATGTAATGAAAACTGAAAGCAAAATGGGCAAAAAAAAAATGGAAGTCACAAAGGCCTAACTATAGCTGTGGTCACCAAACAATACTTTTCCTGGGTGAGCCAGTCCCTGTAGCATAGAGTAGATGGATTTATACACTATCTGATGCCCCCTGAAGATTATACTGCTCCAGAAAGCATAAAATTTTAACATAAAAAAATGAGTTCAAGAATTCAAATACAACAATCACTCATCTAAGGGTAATCACTCATCTTAGTATATGTAACTACTGTACTTCAAGGCATGGGTAACTTTTAGATTTTAAACTTGGCCAACATTATCCAAATTTCAGTCAACAAAGGGCTAATCACAAAATAAGACTATTCAACCTCACCAGAAGTAGTTCTAAGCATGGAACTTATCCAAAAACTTTTTTGAGCATTACATCATTTCATTTGATTCAAGATCACTTTGCTTCAACATATTTAACTCAAAAATTTTCATCACAAAAACACGCAGACAATTTTTTGCAAAGTTTTGAACTTAAACAAGAAATTTAACATAGTAAACAATAGAGATTAAGTCACAATCCTCATCATAAATGCAAGTTATTTCAGAAAATTTTTAAACAAAATTTTCCAGTTAATTTGAAATAATTAATTTGATAAATTAAAAAACTTAACATGATCAACTGACTACCAAACAATCAATAAGTGTGTGTCACATTTGCTGGTGAGCAAAACCAGCTTTGTGATAGCATTCTTTTGTGCCATATCTATGTACATAAGATTAGATTATGCGTTAGCTTGAGCCTTCATAACCACAACAAAGAAGTTTCAAAGAGGAGAGGAAGGAAGGCACCATTTAGCATGGAAAATAGAAAATGCAGAATCTATGCATAAGGTATGTCCTTACATCCAGCACATAAGAATACAAAGTAAGATTGAAGAAAGTTCATGGAACCAGATTAAGTTGAAAAAAAGTAATAGGTGCTATAAAAAAAGACAGCAGTAACCTAAAAAGATGATCCATACCAGAACAAAATAAATACTTTATTTCAACAATAAGACTATTCAACCTTTAGCTCAGGTTACTGCATATTCCCCTTGTGGTCGTGTAAACATAGGATGCAATCCTAAGTGGAGCACTGCTCAGCTTGTTCAACTTGCAGTTCAGACAAGTCAGAGCATCTAACGCACACTGTGAAGCTGTGCATGGATCTCCAAGTCTCTAGCACACACACTAACAACCAAAACAGTGAACATCTAATGTTCCAATAAGAATGTGTTAGATATTTATTTCAAATAATTCATGAATCTAAATCAGATGATCACAACATAATTTTCCTTTCACAAACAACAGAACATTGAAGTATGCCACTCCATGCTTTAGTTTGCTTAGTACAGGTATCTTTGAATCTATCAAGTTGAAGTAAATTGCCATATATGACCTCCAATCTAATCTTCATACCTTAGCTAATGAGAATAGCAGCAACACAAAACTGAGGCTCAATATTTTAAATTACAACAGACACAAGGGAGTAGACTTTAGTTTATTAATAGTGCAACAAAAATTCAAGAATATTTTCAAGGACCATAACTTGATTCAGTATTTGTCAACTATTAAAGCTTTTCCCTTATTTATTAAAAGTAAAATAGAATGCCTAAAGGAGTGCCTAAATAAATTGACAATAGTAAATTGATGATAAATTCAATTTAACAATGATTTAGAGTTTTAAAACACGAGAAGCAGACCAATACCTGGTGGAGGTGAGTCGCACAGGAGGGGCTGGGGGCTTGTCATCGTCAGACATCTTGTCATGGATTCCGTGCTTGTTGCACCTCTTCAGAACAACAATGTAGCCTCTAGCATGTCTCCTCTCATTCAAGTCACCAGCTCCATGCTTCCAGCACTAAATTAAAACATCAAAACTACACACATCAACACAAGCAGGGAATATTCAAAGAAATTATACCCTATATGGGAGATGATCTGGCATTAGAGGCCAGTCTGAAATAGCATAAAAAAAACATTAACTTAGTAATCCATTCATATGATTGAAAATTTTATCACATTTTAGAAATATCATCACTCCAAAAAAATGTCATACATCAGTGATCAGGAAGAAATATAAAGCTACTTCTATATGCCAGCACTCTAATCACAATTGAATTATTTTGTACTTTTTGAAATATTTTGCAAGAAAAATAAATTCATTCTTTGTAATTGTCTGTTGGTATGAGAGAAGAACATGCCCTTACAACCATCCAGATAAGTTTATTCACCCATCCCATACTTCTTCTTTAATGCACTCTCTGCTTATCAAAACAAGCCACAAATGTTCAACTTCATCAGCACACTCAAATTGAGAAACAATAAGAAAAAAAAAAAATTTTATTGTAATTTAGAAACTTATTTTTGATAAAAACAGTAGAATGGATCCATGTTCAGAATATTGAAAACAAGAAAAACTGTCATCACTCCATCTAAATTCAATTAGGATACAATTATTTAATTTATACTATAGACCCAAACTGTCAAATCCAGAGGCCCTTCATTCCTGTGATGAGGCATTTAATAGGAATTGCACTGAAATTAATAACAAATTTGATATCTCAGTAAAATTAATAATACATAGTTCATTGCATGCTTGATCTATCCATTCCTAGTTCAACTTTTCTAACAAAAATACCTGAATGCCTAAACACGGCATGACTAAAAATCTGCCTCAAGTATGAAGAAAAATAAGACCTTGCATCGTAAAGCTTGGGGGGTGCAATACAATGAACGTAACATATTGGAGAGCAGAAAGTTAAGACATAGAAAACCTGATTGTATACAAACAAGTACAGAGCTTATTTGCACATTTTTTCAAAGCAATTTTGTGCGTGTGATGAATTTGAACAGTCAATCTAAGAGTAGTCTTTAAAATTTAAACAGATGTGTCACGGACTCTGAATTTGTACCTGCCTAAAAAATTATTTTCATCAGACAAGTATTCTACACACTAAAAAATGATAAATCGTTCTTCTGCC
>JACJUY010003213.1:22580-90353 GCA_014220935.1 Platorchestia sp. MABIK | reverse complement strand
GTGTACCGGGCTGTACACTGTGTGGTGTACCGTGCTGTACACTGTGGGGTGTACCGTGCTGTACACTGTGTGGTGTACCGTGCTGTACACTGTGTGGTGTACCGGGTTGTACACTGTGTGGTGTACCGGGCTGTACACTGTGTGGTGTACCGGGCTGTACACTGTGTGGTGTACCGGGCTGTACACTGTGTGGTGTACCGTGCTGTACACTGTGTGGTGTACCGTGGTGTACACTGTGTGGTGTACCGGGCTGTACACTGTGGGGTGTACCGTGCTGTACACTGTGTGGTGTTCCGTGCTGTACACTGTGTGGTGTACCGTGCTGTACACTGTTTTGTATAGTGTGCTGTGTAGTGCGCTGAATACCGCCATGTGAGGAGTGTTGTACAGTGTGTGATGTGGTCTCTGCGGCGTGTTTTGTGTGCGCCACACAACACAGAGCTGACAATGCATTGTGTGATGTGGTCTCTGCGGCGTGTGTTGTGTGCGCCACACAACACAGAGCTGACACTGCATTGTGTGATGTGGTCTCTGCAGCGGTTGTGTGCGCCACACAACACAGAGCTGACACTGCATTGTGTGATGTGGTCTCTGCGGCGTGTGTTGTGTGCGCCACACAACACAGAGCTGACACTGCATTGTGTGATGTGGTCTCTGCGGCGTGTGTTGTGTGCGCCACACAACACAGAGCTGACACTGCATTGTGTGATGTGGTGTCTGCGGCGTGTGTTGTGTGCGCCACACAACACAGAGCTGACACTGCGCATGCGTTGCGTAAATTCAATAATGATTAAATTGAACATTAATCAATGAAAGATAGTTTTATCAAATTTGAACTTAATGTGGATTAATTATAATTTCACCAAAATTTCATTGAATAATTAATGCAATGAATTGAAATTGGTATTCAAGATTGAGATTTTAATTTGGTATAACTATATTAAATAAAGAAAAAGTAGAACAAAATATTTGCTACTAAAATGAAATTTATGAAAATGGCCTTCCCAAAATCAAAACTGTGAGTCCTGTTGTTGTAAAACAAATAAAACGTTTAAAGACAGTTGAATTTTCTGAATTTTTTATTTTTATCGGAATTCCTGAATCTTGGTTTGAATTTGTTAGTCCAAAACGATGTCACGAGATAACGTGCGGTCCTACCCCTCATTAATTTACATTAACAAGGAGACCGAGTTCTCGGAATGGAGGGATTGGCGTACCTCCCTGAAATCATGAAATACACAAAAATACAGGCAAACAAAGCATACGAAAAATTGAATAATAAAGACTATACATTACATATACTAAAAGAAGGTTGGTACTCACCGATGCGAAGGAATACCACTTACGTAAGCGCTGATCTATGCGCACCTGTAACGCTGAGAGGTTGCTTCCAACATTGAGTAGGAATAATATACACCCCGGGAATTTTGCATAAGTTTATGATTACGGTAGTGAGTTATCCAACACGTTTAGGAGGCTAACATACAATGAACATGTTAGGATACATCTTGTAATATCAACTCCTCAGGCTCATTGCCCTCTTCTACGCACTGGCCGGCCAGCCCCTTTTTACGTAAGGTACGCTTCTAGACATGATAGAAATAAAAACTATTTTGTTATAACTTTTCCAACAGCACAAAAACAGTCATAGCTTCGAATCACACGTGCATTCTCAAGTACAGCTTCAGTTCAATTCCTCTGAATTATTCACAGTTCAGTAAAGTATCTTTTGATGCTTGTTTGACAGCGTCTCGTACATTTTCTTCAAGTTGAAATGAAACACGAAGAGATGACTTTCTATGGAGAACCGTCCAGAACAGAGTAACCGCCCTCCTGCAAGGATACCATTGACCCATTACTTCTCATTGAACTTACTCAACGGATTTGAATCTTTACTTCAATGAATGCCGTTAACTTTATATTTCACTTATTTCAAAATATTTTATGCAAAAAACAAAACCAAAGCTAATCCTCACCCGCCCAATCGACGTTTTGATTTTTAATCTCTGATATAACGTCTCGACCACGTAGGTCGTATGTGGGACTTCTCTTCTCTGGAAAATGGAAAAGATGTATGCAAAATTAAATTCTGAAAAGTGTGATTCCGCTATACTTATTTCCTGAGTGTATTTTTCAGTATAACTCTATTTCACCACATTCTATCTGTTACAAAACACGTACTCTTTCTCCGACGGTTCTCGACGCTAGACTGAAACTTATTCCATGAAATTCCCCTAAGTCTGCTCGAAGGGCTGTCCCCTCATTCCAAACCCCCCTCAAAAAGGAACCAATCACATATTGAGAGTGTTAGAGGTGTTCGTCTAGCTCCTCCTACATTTCCCCCATCACAGCGGTTACCTTTCAAAGCCTTTCGCATTTGGCCCCTACATTTTCTCGGTGTTTTTTTCGTAGAAGTTTATGCTTCGTGGTGCGGGCTCAGCTTATCGCGGTTCCAAACACACAGCGATAGACTCACCTCACCCTAATCCGACCTTTGCCCTCGTGCTTTATGGGCCCTTAGACTGCCGTCTTCTCACGACTTGAAATAACACACAGCTCATGGCCCGAATACACACACAAGCACTCACGAGCCCACCACTCCAAGGCACTCGATCGTTGGCTTACCAGGCATGCAAAAAATGTTGAAGCAACCCGTCTGTACTGTTGGAATTACGTAATCTTTTATTTGCGCTAAGATACTAACGAAGCTTACTAAAAATATGCAAAAACACAAAAAACACTAATCAGTTAAAGACACCCAAAATTAAGTGTTTCTCAACATTGTTTCTCAACATTAAATGCCCAAAATTCAAATGTTTCTCAACAACGAAAATTTTTGTTAAATCTGTAAAATGCTTGAATTTTTTCACAACCTTTAGTCGAACGGTAAACGTTTCCATGCACATTTTTGTGAGAATTTGACAGTTTTGTACAAAAAATAACTGGAGCTGCGGGGTATCGATCCCCGTACTTCTCGCATGCTAAGCGAGCGCTCTACCATTTGAGCTACAGCCCCTTCATTTATGTATAAATTACGAAAATAGTATTCACCTACACATTTTTATGTATTTGCCTATGAGATCTTAACATAGAATTAGAAGGGCGGTTTTTTGAAAATCTAAAACGTAAAATTGAAAGAACCAATATAAAAGAGAGCATTCTTTTAATAGCAAACGTTTCGGAATCTCTGATTCTATCATCAGTGCTGTAAGACAAAGAATAAAAACTATAACGAACAAATTGCGGAAAAGTTATGAGAAACTAATTTCACTATACGTACATCGAAAAATAGCTATGCACGCTAGATTGCAGTTGGTCTGGCGACCCTGGAGCGACTCCATGAAGTTTTTTTTACTTAACTGAAATCTAGCGTGCATAGCTATTTTTCGATGTAGGCATGGGTGATATTAGTTTCTTATAGCATTTTCGCAATTTGTTCATAATTGTTTTTATTCTTTGTTTTACAGCACTGATGATGGAATAAAAAATTCCGAAACGTTTGCTATTACAACAACGTTCCTTTTTATATTGGTTCTCCTCTTCATTTTGAGATCTTAACAGCACCAAATGCTCGTTTGAAACAATACGCGTTTTGCAGAAATTCATGACATATCTGTTGTAAAAGTTTCATTATGTATCACTTGTGTTTACCGTTGTAATTAAATAGTCGTATTCTCATGATTATAAGGAAATAATAAAGCCTGTATAATTATATTATGTAATCTAATTCTGCTTAGAAAAGGTCTGCCATAGTGCCATGATTAAGTTGCATGCAATATTCCAGAGGTGTTGGTTCAATGGTGTAATGGCTTGCACTTTGGGCTTTGCATCCAATAATCCGAGTTCGAGTCTACGTAGAAGCTGGTGCATTTTTACTGATGGTGATGCTGTTACAAGTTAATCACAAGGAGGATTTTCGGTTGAATTTTTGCAGGAAAAGCGTGAAGAGTTCAAGAATATTTTTATTTGTATGTTTATCATGCTTGCATCTAACTCTTGTAATGAATATGATGTGTACACCAAAAGTGTTTTATAGGAAAGACCCCCTTTTTAAGCGGGAATTGTTATTGGTTGGGTTACTCGATATTTTACGTAACCAATATAAAGTACGATAAAATTATCCGTTATCTGAATTTATTACAAAACTCATTTTATTTACACATAGTAAGTTTCTTCAAGCTGTACTACATAACGACGATGTTCATTTTGGTCTATGATCTGATCTTGATAAATACGCGCACACGGATTTTATGTACATAAATATGTATGTGTATATATATATTTTTTCTATATTAACAAATCATTTCTGGATCTGAAAGTTTTAAAAGAATGTGGCTGTTGAAGTTAAAAAAAAACAATGGAAATATTTCGAAGTTTAACCGCCATTTCCTGACTGGATATCCCTAGCCTGCGGCTGCAATCTAGACCCGCCTTTCCACTTTTTTTCAAATGTTTTGATCCATAAATAATTTGTTGTTATAGGACCAAAGAGAAATTGAGTAAAATGAGGGTAGCAGTATTAATTTTTGTTTTGCGGACACCGAACATTTGTAAAGATTAAATATTAATATATTTTCCAAACTTTTGACCTCTCAGGAACAACTATTGTATCTATGGGGTTTAGTACCCTCAGGAGGAATATATGAAGATTCCGACCTCAAAATTAGCTTAACCTTCTATTTTTAAAATAAAATTGTTTTTATGTTGTTTTCTTCCGTAACATTTTCTCTCGGTTCGCCGCTGTCCTGTTTTTCAGCATTACTTTCTTCTTCAACTTTTCTATAGTTTCATAAACTTTCTTCTTTACTTGCTTTGGGATGCATTTTGTACTTAAATTCCCGTTCTGTTAACTCCATACTAAATAATTGCGTCCTCCTTTATCACTTAGGAACTTCTTTGTTGTGCCGTTATTTCATAAATATTATGCAAACTGACAATGCCAATTTTATCTTCACTATTCTAATAAAGCGCACTGGAGCTGCGGGGTGTCGATCCCCGTACTTCTCGCATGCTAAGCGAGCGCGCTAATATTTGAGCTACAGCCCCTGATCATTATGTTACATTGATTTGTTTTATAATATTTTTGCTAACAATTCACTCGTAAATTGCTATGTTTATAAAACACCCGAAAAATTTATAATAGAGACTTTGCTCGTGAAGTGAAGTTTATAGAAAATTTTATTGGTTAATGATTAGCAGGCATCAACATCAGCTACTAAGTTAGATCCCATATTTTAATTTGGTTTGTGTCTTACCGACAGTAACTGTGTGTTTTTAATGAATTTTCTTACGTGAATAGTAAATTGAGATCTCTTTTATTTTAGAAAGGAGCTTCAATCAATACAATTGAATTAAGTAGCATGGAATGTACGTTATAGAAGTAATAATATAGCAGGCCCACATACAACCCGCACTGCAGAAATACTTTCTCCTCTGAAGCAAACTCCCCTCAGGGGGATACAACTATTGTACCTATGGGAATTAGCACTCCTAAAGGGGGAAATGTGTGGGGGCCCAAAGTGAGAGTTAGGTAGACCTTTTTTGTTGAAGTACAATGTTGTTGTTGTTGTGTTTTCGATTCACTGCTGTCCAGTTTTTCAGCACCTACTACTTTTTTTTCAACTTTTAAATGGCTTCATAAACTTCTTTTTCAATTTACTGTTAATGTGCCTCATCTGCATAGATTCCGCGTTCCCCTCTTCGGAACACTTTTTTAGCAGTTAGGGAGGCTTAAACTAATATCCAATCTAATCTCTGGAGCAAATTAATATGAAATGTTTAATGGTGTCAAATGATAAATTTTTAATTTTAAAACAATAAGAGGTTCTATGGTGTAATGGTTAGCACTTTGGACTCTGAATCCAACAATCCGAGTTCGAGTCTCGGTAGAACCTGCGCTTCGTTTTTTCCGTCTGTGATTCGAGATAGACTATAATGACCTTAAAGGAGATTGGAATACTGAAATGTTGATATTAGCTAAATGCAAAATGCTGGCACATGTTTAGCATACTTACTTTATACAGGGTGCGCCAACATGCAGGGTGCCCCAACATGCAGGGTGCTCCAACATACAGGGTGCCTCAATATACAGGGTTCCCCAACATGCAGGGTGCCCCAATATACAGGGTGCCCCAATATAAGGGTGCTCCAACATACAGGGTGCTCCAACATGCAGGGTGCTCCAACATGCAGGGTGCTCCAACATGCAGGGTGCCCCAACATGCAGGGTGCCCCAACATGCAGGGTGCCCCAACATGCAGGGTGCCCCAACATGCAGGGTGCCCCCAACATACATGTACATTAGTTCAGATGCCAGGTGCAAAGTTTAGTTGATTCATGGCACAGAAGTTTACAAATTACCTCACTAGACCTGCATGTCAGTGAACACATCAAGACCATACACGAGCCCAGGCCAGGCAGAAGGGGGGTAAATTTCTGGGGTTCGCAAAGAATAAACTAACTGTACCCCCAAAAGGGGAGACATTTCTTCATCTTGAAGAATTTGCGCTACCGTTGGATTACGTGAGGTCCCGAACTGAAAGTTTGTTGAGATCGAATAGGTTTTTGTTTTGTTACGGACCATTGTTTTTTTTATTCTTTGCCGTTTTAATTTTGGGGACCTTTGACTCCTTTTTCTAATTTTTATGTTGTTTTCTAGCCTTCTTCCTCAACTCATTGTTTCTATGAGCGGGAACACACGATATGCATGAATTCCTTATTCCCTTTATTCCATTCTAAATGGGGCCTTCATCTCTTTCCTTTTGATCATCTTAGTTGTGTTACAGTTTTGTGTCCCCTGGGGGGGAGACATCTAATGTATCTATGGGAATTGGCGCTCCCAGGGGGATTATGTTACGTCCTGAGCTAAAGGTTAGGTAGGCTTTCTTTTTGTTGAAATAGAATAGTTTTTGTTTTGTTACGGACCATCTTTTTCGGTCCACTGCTGTCCTATTTTCCAGCACGTACTACTGTCTTCTTCAACTTCTTCCTATGCACCTTGTGCATGGATTCCGCGTTCCCTCAAATCCATACTAAATGGCGCCTTCATCCTTCCTCTCTTTGAACATCTTTGTCGTGGTTAAGGGAGGCTAAAACTTTCTTATTTAATGATCAAAATTCATGAGCTGTATAAGGAGATACATACTTCTTTAAGGGATTTGATTTACATTATTTAGTTGTGTGTGGGTTTTATTCAAATTAGCTGCATGCTGTATAATTTTACACGGATAGTAAATGAATTTTTTTTAAAGGAGGCATGAATTCATGTAATGAAATGGTCTTGCAAATGACCTTGTGAGACATCTAGAGTCTTGTATCTATAAACTCCCATTTCTTCTACGACTGAATACTGATCATAGCTAGTCAAAGTTTTCTGCTTCACTAATAATTATCCACTCTTTTAGCACTTTTAGAACACTTTTTAGCAGTTAAGGAGGCTTAAACTAACATCCAATCTAATCTCTGGAGCAAATTAAAATGAAATGTTTAATGGTGCCAAATGTTAAATTTTTAATTTTAGTTCAAGAAGCGGTTCTATGGTGTAATGGTTAGCACTTTGGACTCTGAATCCAACAATCCGAGTTCGAGTCTCGGTAGAACCTGGGCGTGTCTTTTCTACAGGAAGAAAACAAAACCAGAGTGACTTATTTCGGTTAGTCGAAAACATTCTCGTTTTCAGAGATGTTTAAATTAAAATAAGGGAAAATCGTGATCTCTCATTCAAAGGAAGTTACTTCATTCATAATTTTTAGGGGTTTTGATGGCACCATTGTTTTTGAGAAAGACTGTTTTTGAATTCCAGGAGACCGAATAGTGTTCAGCTATCTCTTTGAATGAAGGCAGAAGTCCTTTTCAGTGCCTTCGTATTCAGTAATCAGGGTGACTAGACACAAAGAAGTAACGAGTCATTGAATTTCTTCAAATACTTTTGAAATATTGAGGTTAAATTTCGTTGAGCAGTTTTACTATGTAAGATATGTCGAACATCAGTCAGTTACGCGTTTTAAATAAATCGAAGAATTAACCTAATAGCGTACGGTAGCGTGGCCGAGCGGTCTAAGGCGCTGGTTTAAGGCACCAGTCTCCTCGGAGGCGTGGGTTCGAATCCCACCGCTGCCATGTGTTTTCATTTGACCTGTTCCGTCACCAGAAAAAAAAAGTTGCACTTGGCCACCCACTTGAGTTGGCTCACGGCCATGAGCACGTGTCAACCTAACGGCTGCCTGTGAACCTCGCATGCGTGGGATCGAGTCCAACCGTTTCTTTTTGTTTTTGTTCTCAATCATCAGTTATAACATCTTTGTCGTTATAAAGGGAGGCTAAAACTTTCTTATCAATCAATCACAGTTTTGTGTTCTTAGTTCTGATCATCTTAGTCCGAAACAGTGACACTTTGTAGAATTTTTTCTATTTTGTACCATTATTCTTTGACATGTCTTCCCTTACGTGTTTGCGTCCTCTCCTACTGAACTGGGTGCACATAATTTTTTATCTTTACTCCATCTTGCATGCTCCTCCGATTTGTTTTTTAAATTCATTTTGGTTTTTCTTCGCTAAAGCATTTACCATAAATCATTTATGGTAGCATTCCTATTATTCATAATCAAGACAAAACTCGACTGGAGCTGCGGGGTATCGATCCCCGTACTTCTCGCATGCTAAGCGAGCGCTCTACCATTTGAGCTACAGCCCCTCGTATCTTGACCGTGTGCTGTATTTCAGAATTTAACAACAAAATTATATTATCGTTAATTAAGGGAGCTAGTAAACAACTGTACTTACTAAAATTTACGAAGAACCCCAGTGCTTTTATAGACTTACACGCTGAATCGTATTTTAAAATAACTGATTTTTACCTGTAAAATATAGACATGCGTTTGATAAGCTGAATCAGAGACGGAAGTTAGTTATATGATCCTTGTTGTGTCCAAATTGCAGGTGTAAATGTATGTTTGGAGTACTCCCAGGAGGAAGGAAAACGTGAGGTCTCGTGCTGAGGGTTAGATAGGTCTTTCTTCTGTTGGAACAGAATAGCCCTTTTGGTGTTGTTACAAACTATCTTATTTCGGTTCACTGACGTCCTGTCTTTCTTCACCTTCAACTGTCTTGTTAAATTTTTAACTTATTTCGCGTGTTCTTTCTCAACTTCATGTTTCTATGCACCTTGTGCATAAGTTCCTTATTCTCTTTGGAACGCCTTTGTTGCGGTTAACATCTGATCTAATCTTTGAATTGAACTACCCTACAAGTGCAAGTGCACTTTACATTTGAATTGTGATTATATTTTAGTCGTCTCTGCATATGTCGGATTTCTAACCTTCAATATACTCACGAGCGCAATTCCGGAGTTACGTAAACGCAGCTGGCTACACCACGCCTGCTGGATGAGAAACACGTGTGGTTCGCGCCTCTTATTAACGATTGCTAGTCGTTTTACCATATCGATGGTGGTAAATTATAAAATCATTACTTAGTACCATTAAGAGGGGCTGTAGCTCAAATGGTAGAGCGCTCGCTCAGCATGCGAGAATAACGGGGATCGTTACTCCGCAGCTCTAATTAAATTTACCAATGAGAAGCTCTGAAACATTAGAGGCTACAAGGAGGTCCATTACGAAAGACAAGCACTTCTCATATTCCCCGGCCTTCATCCCTGAGCCCGTGTATCTGTCCTTATTAAATGGTTCCTGGGTGCGGTACAGAATATTTTCGAGGTATAGAATAGCATCTTGTTAGTGTAGGATCCATCGTGACATCTTTCTTTGTGAATGGTCAAGATTCTGAACACGAGAGAGTTCCATCCAGCCTGCACAATTATTTTTCGCCCGAGGAGAATTAATATAATCGTGGTATGCAGACAACGTCGATATTTGTGTGAAATTCGAAATGTAATAAAAAACACGTAAAATATATGTAATTCAATCTGTAGGTATGACGAAAAACGAGCATATTTTTGTGAGGCGCCCGGTTCAGTAATGTAAAAGCGCACACTCTGTAACCAAGGCAATGGTGTAGAAGTTAGCGCGTTTGTCTCCGAATTTAGAAATCCGCGTTCGAGTTCCGGTAGAGTCTAAATATTTCCCGAATACATCTTTGGTGGTAAAATTGGAAATATCTAGCCTTGATATCACACTAAACATTTCACAGCAACGCAACGAAACAGCAGCAATGATTTTCTTTCACGAGGGGTGATTCAGAAAGGAAAAGTTAATTCGAATACCTCATTGGATTATTTTTTGTCTGCCAAAAAAATCTTCACAACTCAACTATAAAGCAGCAGAAAATGATCAGTTTCATATTCTAACGAAATTTTCACTGTTCCCGTTACTTCGTTTTACTGGTATCTAATTATTTAACTAAATCATTTATATTTTGATAAGGGGAACATTATAAAAATAGACAAGGATATTGATTGTATGGTACCTTCATTAATTGCCTGTACCCAACCGACCCGCATCTTCCAGAGGTGATACCATTATTATAGCCAGCTGCAATTTACATTGTAACGGATTGTGTTGCTTAAATTTTTTTTCATTTATCTAGTTCTTCTGGCTAGAACCAACGCGGACGGTGCCACGATCAGGGTCTTTTTTTTCTTATTTTGTATCAGTGTTAAATAATAGATAATAATATAGGGAGATTTTCCCTAAAATCAGAATTTTCGTGTGTGGGCCCTTGCCCAGCAAGGACCCATCCACCCCCTACCTATGGAGACATCAGGAGGGGGACCTCCGAGAGCACTCGTAATCGAACAAAAGTTCAGCATTTTACAACTGACCGAAGTATTTCTTGATTATCTTTGAAGCAGAAAAGAAAAAGACTGTCAACCCTTTCAAAATAATGGCAGAGATAGTGGCGTTTACTGGGCAGAAACCAAGGAGACTGTTCAGCATGAACATGGAGATAATGGTGGTGGAGGTGCAGAGTGAGCGACTGGCCGGGAAAATGGCGAGTCTCAGGCAGATTGGGTACGTGCAGTGCCGGACGGAGGAGTGTGACCGCTTCAACCACTCAGTTGGACTGAAATATATGACTTCGACATCACTGATATTGAGGAATTCAAGGCTGGACTACAGGAGGATACAATGTGGAAAATGTTACCAGAGTAACTTTCATCAGACCACTATACACCGAATAGCAAGCTTTTCTTATAACATTTAGGTAAAAATGTGTGCCGTACAACAAATGCATACCTGGAGAAAGACAAGAGACAAGAGTGCACCCGTTTAGTAATAAATCGATGACGTGTCATAACTGCCAAACGTACCGACACAATGCCAAGAGATGTCGCAGCAGCATAGCGATATGCAGCAGGTGTGTGGGAGACGGCCAATCCACTCGTGACTGCAAGTCCGACGAAGAAAAGTGTCACCATTGTTGAGGCACATACGCAGCGAGAAGCAGCCTGTTGAAAATAATACAAAGAGAAAAGTAACACTACGAAGAGCCAAGCAAATCAACGAGGGAACAGCAGAAACTGGGCGCATGATACCAACTGGCAAGGACTTCACGCTCTTCGACTATATAATGGGGGAATCTGACAGGCGAAATATTTCCCCGTGGCTACTAGGAAAATACATAGCATACCATCTTGGAGTTAATCCTAAAGCTAGTAAGTAGTAAAACAGCATACTCTGGAAGTGAGCAATGCAGCACAAAGTAAAAAAATATTGAAACAACTGAAACAAGTGAATAGAGTACCCGTTACTGTAGAGGAGAACCTTAACAGTGGTATCCATGAAGGCCCCATATATATCAAAGAATACGATATGAACAACTTCGAGCAGTTCATGAGCGGCCTGCTGGAAAAATGCTGAGTCCAAGATGCGATACAAGCAATTTGTATAAAACCCAACAATGTTCTGGTAAAACCCTTGCTATTGTCCTTCAGAGAGTCATGTTTCAGAGAGTATACCAGAGTTCATTGATATACAAGCTAAAACTAGAGTCTATGAGATCAAACTAAAACGAATGATTTGCAAAAATGTCTCGAATACGGCCATGGCATTAAATGTTGCCAAGGAGAAGAAATTGGTTCAAAACGTAGTCGGGCAGGTACGGAATGAACAACTGTGACTCCGAACAAACCACATACTACCAATGTGGTGACAACACATGGCGGGAGCTAAGGCTTGCCAGGGAAGGATAGAGGAGGAAGAGATCCTGATAATACAGAGTAGAGAGAAATTGTCCAATGGACAAGCCAAACTTTTATCCAATCGTCGACATTCAACCTTCGCAATGAATTATGCAAAGGCGTCACGAGAGATGCAACTTTTATACAACAGAATCACCGAATACAAAAAACGATATCGCTTTGGGGAAGAAGGAACTAAAACCAAAAAATAGCAAGCAAAAAGTACAAGATCCAAGGGATAATGTAGCAGGCGGAAGCAGTGGATGACCGGTTGCTGATTGGAAGGTAGGCGCTGCGACTGTAGTTTTCTGCGAAAGTCCCAACTCAAGTAGAATATACATATACATACACCACCACAATTGACCTTCATCTGGAGACAGCTCCAGAGAAGGAAAAGGAAAACCGAAGGAAAGAAAATAACAGAAATCCCAGACATTAGCAAAAAACAGAGAAGAGTGGTCCTGATGCAGGTGGAGAATTGTATGAAGAAGAATTGAGGCAATCCAACGTACTGGAAAAAAAGTAGAACACGACCAAAATCGTTTGGCACTTCTAGAGATGACCGTAGGCGGAAATCTCCAAGAAGAGGACAGGCTGGTTATAGCGTCGATCAACGAAGATCAGGAAATAGCAAGAGGAAATAGCGATGAGCACAGAGGAAGGAAGAGAAATCTTTCTACGATAGAGTCTTCAGGGAATGAGAAGATCTGATTAACTTGATTGACACGGACAAACCAGCTGATGTGGCAGTCCATACGGTTATCCAGAGAATGCGTCAGTTCATTAACGAGTACAAAATTCCAACGCAGCCAGTTCAGCCATACTTCACTCCAAAAATATATTAATCGATTCAGAAGCGACCGAAATTCGAGGAAAGATGAGGTAACACCAGCATTCCTGAAACACGTACATGAAGAAACTGTCTGCAACCATAGTGATTGTAAGCTGATTTTCACGGACGACTCGAAGTCACACGGGGCTGGTACAGCAGCGGTGTAATGATCAAATCCAAATCGCCAGTGTAATGACCTCGGAGCTCGATGCTATCAAACTGGCAGTCAGCATAATAAAAGTATCACAATCTAACGATTTTGTATTGTTTAATGATTCAATGAGCTGCATCCAAGCTTTCAACTACAGGAGATAATCAAATGCTTAATTGTATAATGTCGGATGTGCATCAAATTATTCAAGAAGGGAAGAATACCACAATCAGCTGTGTGCCAGCCACATGGGCATCGGAAGGAATGAAAGTGCGGACCAAGCAGTAAAGGAAGCAGCATCGAGACCGATTGAATTTGCCCTCGTTTCTTACAAGGATTGGTATTCGATGATAAGGACCTTTGAACGCTGGTATAAAGAGTGACAGCGGGAGCAAAATCATCTCGGGAGATGAATAGCGAACCCCGGGAGGGGAAGGTTAGCAAACGTAAGTAATACAATCGTCAAGAAGAGGTTGTGAACCCACAACTACTTGCTAACCCATATGCCCTTGGCCAGAGGCCGATATGCGGATGGTGTGGAGATGCAGTTCTGACAGTAAAACTTCACAGAAGTATTTCCTGCTCTGCAGCAACCAAGAGAAAGAATCCTCCGCGGGGGTGACGATGGGAGTAGTGTCGGTTACTTGCTGAAAGATGGTGGTCAGGTACATAAAGTGCGTGAGTATGCAAAAGCAATCAATCTATTAGCTAACTTGTAAATTTCACCATTCGTTCGAGGTATGTGCCTGAAAACAACAGTTAACACATAGTAATACACCTACTGTAAATCAATGCAAAGCGTACTCTGCAAATTGGAATGATACTTTCAGTTGGAATAAACAACTTTATTAATGTAGTGTCGTACTATCGACACAACTTGAGGTATTGTAGCAGAAGCTTTAACTTCACTTCAGTTCCCTAAGCCGCAAACTCAGGTGAAGGATAAGTATACGCACAGCAACGCTCCTAATAATGTACTGCTTAGATCGGTGACACACCTTCCTTAAATCTAGTCGTACCCGGAAGTCGAACAAGGACTTTCCGGTGGTTGTAAAGCGTGGCAGAGGCAAGGCACCATAAAGGACTTCTGTCGGTCAGTTCCGGCGGTTTATGACTTATCCGGCTCCTAGACATGCGAAACCCAAGTGCAAAAAAAACATCAGGTGGCGCCTGCCATGCAAGGCTCACACCGAGATATAACAATTAAAAAGCAGCAGAACGTGCGATGATGCTTTCGATAGACCTCAACGAGACAAACAACTCCGGAACGCAGAAGAGACCGTTTTTCGAAGGTGTGAAGTTAGGAATGTGAGGAAAGTGTTGCGCTTAACTTTCAATGCGTCGGTCATTCAATTGTTAGTGGAATAGTGCAATCTAATTCCTGAGACTTAACTTGAATTCTAACTGCTTCAGCTGAAAATTTCATTTTTTGGCAGTATAGGTGATGAACGCGCCATATGGCCGGGCGGGCTGTGTTGATACCATGGGAGTTTCACAGTGGGTGAGGCGCCCAGTCATAAATGGGTGGGGCAGTTGAAACCCCTGCCCAATGAGCTCGGATGATGCGTGGTGTTGTGGATGATCATACTAAGATCATTCGGGATTGAAATGTTGTGATGTTGTGACAATTAAAACCGAGTTCATGGGGGTTGTTCTTATATTCTGTAATGACCGTCTAGATGTTCACAGCAATAATGATTACATAGTACTCTTTGCTGTGGTGATATGAGTGGTGGTATCGAAATTGTGAGACTTTCGGTGCGGTGTGGTCTTAGTTGCTGAGTCCCTAGCGGGCTTATGCCTGTGCCACTTGTGCAACTCGAGGTTGCAACATTGAAGTACTGTAACCTTGTCAACAGTCAGTGTAATAATGCTACACTTTTTGTGATATTGCCCCAACTGTGTGATTAGGAGTGTGTTCGGATGTGTGTGTGTATGTGTGTAGTCCTGTTACTTTGTGTAGATATTATTGTGTGTTGGTTTGATTGCTAGAATTTAGGTGCATGTGTACGTATGGCTTCGAATGTTTCATAGAAATTTTAAATTTTTTTAATGGTTAGGCTTAGCTATTTTTCGTTCAATGTAGGTATATTGATTTTATATTCTTATAGCTTTTTCGCAATTTGTTCATTATCGTTTTTCAGTTTTACAGCACTGATGATGGAATCGGAGATTCCGAAACGTTTGTTATTAAAAGAATGTTCCCTTTTATATTGGTTCTTCTTTTTATCTTGCGTATTAGATTTCCTAAAAATCGCCATTTTAATTCTATGCTACACTTTTATGCACGACCTCGTGAATGAAACCTCCCCTAAGTAAGTGCAAAAACCCGTCCCTGGATCACGACGCGCACAGTGTGACAATAATTTTCTAAAATCCTGGAAAACACGTTTGTGTTGTGACTTTAGCAAATTCGCCAAAGCGACAGCTAAGTAGTTTATGACCGAAGCTGTCGTTAAACGAGTTTCCTGTTATCTAAAAATTGAAAACAGAAACTGATATCTTTACAAAGCACGAAAATATTAAAACGTACTTGTGTTACCACCAAATTTTCTCGCATCAATGAGTTCTCGGAAGAAGTTTTCACACAAAAGTGTAATATCACAGCAAATAAAGGTACAAAATGCAAATGTATTTATTAATCATTTCGTTATATCAAGCGTTTCGCAGCTGAACTTGTTTCCTACCTTTTAATATGAGTGATGAAAGTGAAGTGTAAGGTCGACGATTTGAAGGGTTTCGTCCGTAGTCTTCTCAAATCTTCATTTTTTACAATTACCTGAGTAGCTGACTGACTGTGATGAATAGCCGCAGTTACAGGACTGGATTCGAACGCATTTTGATTCGTCACCGAATCGCAAATTTTTCTCCTAAATATGTTAAATATGGGATGTTTATGTGATCCACGGACCGTTCTGCTTACAACAATCATCATGATTCCAATATTCCCGTCATTGAAATTCAACTGGTGCATCGGGGTACCGATTCCCGTACTTCTCGCATGCTAAGCGAGCGCTCTACCATTTGAGCTACAGCCCCTACCAATTTCCCAATGGTTGATGTATTCGCATATGAGTAAACACACAACCACAAATGGCAGTTATAAACTATGCTCACCGGATTGAATAAAGACATATAATGCTGACTTTCGCAGGTGTTCAGACTTAACTCTAAAATATTTGTTTCAATTTTAACGTGTTACTTGCAGCTACACTCAAAAACAAAAACATGCGTAGAGGAAATTATTGGGAGAAAATGTTTACAAATTCCTCTGCCAAAACACAATTTCTTTATTGTGTATTTTGAAAATTTGTTTCAACGATTCACATGCAATTTTAGTATCCCAAAATTTTTGTGGCTATCCTATCAAACTCTTGTCCATAACCTGTTATTAGACACAATTCTATGTTTGAATTTCTTTTCATAAATAATTAAATTTGGTATTCAGCAACAATGTGATTTTGTCTATCACCAAATTCTAAGCTTTCAGCATCGCTGCCAACCATCGGTTCTATGGTGTAATGGTTAGCACTTTGGACTCTGAATCCAACAATCCGAGTTCGAGTCTCGGTAGAACCTGCGCGTTATTTTCGATCAGGAAAAATCTGAAATAAAGATAATGGCTGGAGAATTGTACTTACTTTCTCTCTTGGCGCGGTGTAAAACAGATCAATTTTGTCAAAATTAGCGTAATGTTCCTTTACATGTATAGTGTATTCGTGTGTCGTCGAGCATAGACAGAGAAATCCAACCACTGCTACCAATAATGGTGCGGTGTGTGAATGTTGATCATCGTCAATATTTTATAAGTCAACGCCGGTCATAACTGTGAAGGTTTGCTGTATTTTCGGCTGTTCTCTAACGTGTGAAGCTTCATTTCGCAGTCCCACTTCCCCTCGCGCTGCTCAGCTGGCGTGCGGCTTTCTAACTTCCGCACTCATTGAAACATAGGGCAAATTGCGTACTTCGCCGTGAATGATTATGTTACGGGATTAATTAAGCCACTAACTTTGTTGTTTCTTTAATGATGTTCTTCGTTTCGAGAAACGTAGAGTAATATGTTAAGCTGAAATACACGGGTTCAATCCAGTCTCGCAATCGTATTATTTTATTATTAGGAAAGTAGCTCACCTGGTGATTTTTGAAATTGAAAGAGACGTTCTTTGAACAGGGGGATATACAAATTTGCTTAGAAAATAAATGCTCCTGATATTCCGACGATAGTATCGGCAATGGGGTGGCAGGGGGTGTCACCTAACATGTCAGGGGGTGGCAGGAGCGACGGACATGTTAGGTAACCATACAAACGAGCAGACTAGCAAGCAAGTAAAAAAACAAGCCGACAAGAAACCAGGCAATAATCTGTGCATTTTTATTGAAGAGAACACCGCTCTGAAGAGAGACACAGCAAGTGGCTATTATGAACCAAATCTCTTTCTGTTATGGAGCAGTCCTGCAAATTATGCTTGTTTTCGCGGTACTTCGGGCAATTTTATTTTATGGAAAGTGTACCCTAAACCTACCAGTGTTAGCAGTAATATTTACCGACATCGACACCACATTTGTCAAAACTCGCTTGTAAAATTACTTTCTCCAGCAGAGCCTCCATGTAAAGTATATAATTTTGTTCAATCAACACATGTTTGATTTAATGAAAACATCATGAGCCTCGGACGTGGTCGCGTGGCCGAGCCGTCTAAGGCGCTGGTTTAAGGCATCGGTCTATTCGGAGGCGTGGGTTCGAATCCCACCGATGCCATGTGTTTTCATCCTACCCATACCGTCAAAAAGACAATGTCTTTGACCATTGCATCAGTTAGCCCGTGTGCGAGTGTTGAAAGGAAACTAAATTAAAACACCGCCACTGCAGGCTGCAGTGCCGCACCGGCGGCGGAGTACATTCTGTGTGTGTCAGTCACACAGTGATGACAAAGACAATGATGAATTTACAAAACAATGCTTTTTGCGTGGAGTGCATCTGAATTTTGCGTGTTAATAGAATTTTGAGACCTTCCATTCGATGAGTTCAGCTGTCATGAACATTTAACTTTATACATAACATTTGAAATATCACCCTGAATAGAATATGTATGCTGCAGTCGTACGCGCTATTTCCATCAAAGGGAACACATGAGAAGATTGTACGTTAGATTATAAGTTAAGACATCCGTAACAGCAACAATTTGCTCCAGACAGAGGAAAAAGTCGGACATCATTTTTAACTAAATTGAGCGAACGGAGAATTTACGCACAAAGTGTGTTCCCACGTAAGAACCTCTGCGCACAGAAACCGTATGTTAGAAAGTAAGTTTATGGAAAAAATAGAAAATGAAGAAGAAAGTAGTAGGTGTCGAAAAACAGGACTACGGTGAACCGAATGAATATGATCCGTAACAAAAAAAATTTTTCTATTTTCACGAAAATTCTGCTCAACTTTTGGCTCAAGACCTCATATCTTCACCTTGACAGCGCTTGACCCCAATAAAACATAAATTCCACCTTCCGGAGGAACTACACAACCTATCTTAAAAAGGAACGGTCGGCGCGACCCACGCTTTACGGCAAGAATTGAGTAAAATTAAGTTCGAAGAGCAAGCGAAGGAGAACCGCGTGCTGCCGCAGTTAGCAATAGCTTTTCTAACTTTTTTAAAGAATGACGAAATACTTAAATAAATTCACAATATATTGAGTGCGATCATTTCAATTTGCATTCCTTCCACTTTCCTTTACCCTGCTTTCTTTATGCGAAAAGCATTCTTTTTGATAGTAAACCTTGTGAATAGATTCCCTGCTTTCTCCATGTGATTCTACTTGATTTCGCCTTGTTGAGATTTACTTCCTCGTAGGCAGGAGGGCGTGAGCTGACATCTGTGTCTGGTCAAGTGCAACTTCCTTATATAATGAGAGCTTGATTGTAACGAAAACAGATGGCAGCGGTGGGATTCGAACCCACGCCTCCGAAGAGACTGGTGCCTTAAACCAGCGCCTTAGACCGCTCGGCCACGCTACCAAGTGAATCCTCGTTGATTTCTTTAATTTTATTTAGCTCGTTTTGATGTAAAAATCTTACATTCGTCCCAAAGAAAGGGAGATTCATTCAAATTATTCGTTTTACTGATGTCCAGGGCTGAAGAATGTTTGCTTCTTATAATTCAATGGCTAACTAATGCATTGCATTTCAATTAATGCTTCTTTATTATTGTCACAGGTCTTCAGTTGATGAAGTTCAAAGAACCTCACTAATAATGATAATTTATGCTGAAACTTGGTTATGAAATTGCCTCATTATTGAGTACACGCAACGACGGTAGCTTTTTTGTGAACCACACCCATTTCACAGTAGTAAATCGGCTGCGATACAATTATTATATTCATTGTTTCTCCAATGAGTTTTTGCTTCATTAGCCAGAAACCACGACTGAATAACGGGGCAAGTTCAATGCTTCTATTTCTGAGAAGAAAATTGAACGCAGGTTCTACCGAGACTCGAACTCGGATTGTTGGATTCAGAGTCCAAAGTGCTAACCATTACACCATAGAACCGATGGTTGGCTGCGACGCTGAAAGCTTGGAATTTGACGAGAGGCAAAAATTAATTCCTTGCGCATTGCACGATTAATACTGGATTATTACGAATCCTTTCTGCGGGAAACATTTGTATCGATAGGCCTTTACACTCCCAGAGGGAAATTGTGAGGTCTAGAGCTGAATGTTAGGCAGTCTTTTTTTATTGAAATAGATGGAATTTTTTTTAAGAGAAAACCTTTTTCAGTTTTCTCCTGTTGTGTTTTGAAACGTGTAAGTACAAAACATTTTAGGTACTTCAATATCCCCTTAGAACGACGCCCCTACAGTGGGGGCTAAATAGTACAACACGTTGAATAAATTGCCAGATTTTAGATTTCTAAACCACTTACAATTGCGAAAATTGGACTAGGTTGTATATAAACAGCAATAATATATTTAAGAATATATCTAAATAGTAACAAATCTAAAATCCACAAATATTTAATAGAAAGAAGCGGTCCCAATAACTTCACTGATCTCAAAGAAATTTGCAATGAAGAATGAAAAGGGTTCAGAGTTCACTTCAATAAGGTCAGCCAATTTACAACTTCATCTCCTACTGAAAAGTAAAAAAACCTAAGCCACAAGAATGATTTATTGGCTAACATAGATTAATTTCGGAATTCCCCAGCGCAGCATAGATGTGCCTAGTACGTCAAATTGAACCAATCGTCAAAATCATCCTATTCCATTCAGGGGGATACAACTGTTGTATCTAAGGGAATTAGCGCTCCCAAGGGGAAAATGCGTGTGGGCACGAGCTGAGAGTTAGGTAGGCCTTCTTTTTGTTTAAATAAAATAATTTTTGCTATGTTAAGAACCACCTTTATTTGGTTCACTGCTGTGCTATTTTCAGCACCTACTACTTTCTTCTTCAACTTTTATCTTATTTCATGAACTTGATTCCCGACTTACTGTTTCTATGCCCCTTCTGCATAGATTCCTCAGTCCCTAATATCCGTACTAAATGGTGCATTCCTCTCTTGGACACGCTCTTTTTTTAGCGGTTAGGGAGGCTTAAACTAACCTACAATCTAATCTAATTTTAAATCATCCGATGCATGCAAGATGCTGAGAATATGCATCAAAATTATCCTGCGCGTCTGAATAATAGTAAGCGTGAATCAGACGGCATCAATCTGCTCATGTGATACAAGGAAATGAGTGCACTTAGCTCCGGTCGTGGTTTTTTCTCTCATGGCGATAGAGCTATTGTATCTATGAGAATTTGCACCCTCAGGGAGAAAATGTGAGGTCCCGAGCTAACGTTTAAGTTGACCTTTTTTGTTCCATTAAGGACCATCTATTTTCGGTTCACTGCTGTCCTGCTTTTCAGCACCTACTACTTTTTTCTTCAACTGCCATCATGTTTCGTGAACTTTTTTCTTTACTGTTTCTATGCGCCTTGTGTAAAGATTCCGCGTTCCCTTAACTCCATACGAAATGGTACCTTTTTTCGATACGCCTTTGTTGCGGCTAGGAAGGCTTAAACGAACATCTAATCTCCTGGTTGACCTTTGGAGTGGGTATTTGAACCACGTTTCACTACGATTGTATTCAATATTGAATGCCAACAGAGGGATTTCATCAACATAGTTCATCGTCGTCGTCAGCAGCAGTAGGGCGTCCCCAACTGCTTCATTCAAACACGATGGCCTCTGTTTTTTGTACGCAAAACGTTATGAAATGACGGATAGCATTTTGTATTAAAAATACTCCCCATGTAAGTCGTGAAACACAAAACTTTGAATTGTGACAGAAGACCACCCTCATGATTTGGAAACTTTGCTTTTGTTCAGTAGAGTCAGTACAATTTTCTTACAAATTATGCTTGTAAAATTTGTCCTCTCATGAAATTGTGTGCATACCTTAATAGTTCGCCTTTTAATATTTGGGAAAGTCCGCCTTCAAAGTCGACCTAAGAGAAAAATCTCAGCAATCGGCAGCTCTTACTCCTCGTACACCTGCCGTGTCGCAACGCACCTAAGCTTGGGTGTTTTCTCTGTCTCATCCTGCCGTCACCGCAGTGACTCGGTACGCACGCAATCGCGGACCTTTTTTACCGTCATCATCATCATATAACTATCTTATCGGCATGACGCATCCGCCGAATTTTCAATATTTGTTACAAGCCACCTTCATCATCACCATCATCATCATGAGTTGCTGCTAAACCTTTTGGCCAGCATGGGCCAGCATTTAGTCTCCGCGCGGGAGTGACATGGGCAGAAGAAGCGAAGCGGCCGTAATCTCCTTGGTATGTCTATGGCCCCGTGCCATTATTCGAAGTTGGTCCTCAGGACGCGTTTTCGCCGTGTTCCTTATCCGGAGGGAAAAGATTCCCTAACTTCTATGTACTTCACGGGACCATAGGACTGTTGTCCATTCTACTTAACAAATCACTCCTAGGGGTAATGTGGCTAATAAGCCTCATATTTGCTTATTTTCACTTTTTAATCGATTTGTCATAGTGCCCTGAATGTATTATGTGTTTTCTTTACTATTTGATATCTTCCAAGAGGATACTTTGTGAAGTAGGAGGCAGAAAGCGAGTTTATTTTGTAACCTTTTCGTATTAAATGTAAACCTTAACTTTACTAATTCTCCTTTCGCTTCAACACGATTTCCGTAAGCTATGCTGGAAACTATTTGACCAACGCTCACAGAGCCTCTATTGGAAATTTTTGCATTGAGTATCAAAATTTCAAGGTTCTACCGAGACTCGAACTCGGATCGTTGGATTCAAAGTCCAAAGTGCTAACCATTACACCATAGAACCTATGAAGTTGATCAAAGTTCTTCAATTATATTTTCATCGTTTTTTCCTTTAAATTATATGTTGAAAGATGTTGATTTAAATCCCCTCAGGGGGATACAATTATTGTAACTATGGGAATTGGCGCTCCGACCCAGGTAGCAAGAAATTATTAGGCCAATATTGGATTGATAATTATATATTGACCTGATATTGGAATCTTGGATTACTATGATAGGCTAATAACAAGACAATATCGAAAAAAGATATACTTATATATATCAACTTGTTATTGGGACAATGTAGTAAATAGTTTTATTTCTAATATTAAGCTCTGTGTATATATATGTAGATATATGTATGATATTCATGTAAGTAGAAACTATCTCATAATAATTAAAAATCTCGCAATTTAACAAAATTTGTTAAAACATAAATTATTGTTGCCCAAACATTAGGTTGATATCGTACGCCAATAATACGGAGTATTTTGTATGAAATGTATCAATTAAGCTAATGAATAGTTATTTCAGTCATTATTGGGTGCAGATATATTTGACAGATATCAAGAAATGTGAATACGTTACAATAATATGTATATACAGAATTACTGTTCACAGGTTCACAGTTCTTGTTTTTTCAGTCGTCCAATGAGTTTCGAAGGTCAAGTTTTTTAAAAAAATATGCTAAAATCGTTTGTCATATGTTACTATAGCAATAAATGTCTATATATTGAACAATTACGCATACTTGACGGGATCAAACTGCATGTACAGGTTGCCCGACCACCTTGTTTTTCCAAGGAACATCTTGTAGTGCCTTACCTTAGTTACCCCTCAAATCTCAATTCTTGTCTATTTATGCTCAGTATTTGTGATATATCTCAATGTAAACTTTATCAATTAGTAGTTTCAACTTCCCTATTGCGTATCACCAACACCAAATGGAGGGGGAGTATAAGTAAGGCGACGCTTCACGCCGCGAAGTGGAACTCAATGGCTGAAGCAGCAACACCTGGTCTCACAAGCTCGATATCAAGTCCATAGTGACACAATAATTGGCAGATATTGGGTTAGTGTAAATATCATTATCGGAACAATATGTTTTACCAATATTAACCTGATATCAGGAATTGAGTATTAAGCCAATGTTATTGTAGGGAACACCTCTTTATCAAGTCAATATTGACACAATAATTAGTGGACATTGGGTTGATGATAATATTGTTATTGGGCCAATATATTTTTGCAGTTTCAACCGAATTTTCTAAAATAAGGTATTTCCCCAATGTTCATTTCGAATATCTAGTCAATATTGAAACTGTATATTGGCTCAATATTAGGTCAATAAATTTTGCTACCTGGGCAGGGGGACAATGTGAGGGCCCGAGCTGAGAGGTAGGTTTTCTTTTTTGTTGAAATTAAATGTTTTTGTTATGTTAAGGACCACCTTTTTTCGGTTCACTGCTGTCCTGTTTATCAGCACCTACTACTTCTTCAACTTTGGTCTTGTTTCATAATCTTCATTCACAACTTACTGTTTCTATGCCCTTTCTGCGTAGATTCCGCGTTTCCTTAATTACCCATTGATGAAATAAATATATTACACATTTCATTTGGCCATTTTTCTGAACAAATTTTAACTCCACACTAGATGGTGCCTTCCTTTTTCCTCTTTGGATCGCATTAGTTGCTGCGGGTTGGGAGGCTAAAACTAACGACAAATCTAATCTATTGATTTAAATCTGAGTGAGCTGGTTAAAATAATCAAAATGTATCAATTTTGCTGAAAAAGAATCCTTAGGTAGTGAGCTTTTGTGTCCTAAAATTTTATGAGGATACTGGCACTAGACCCCCCACCCCAAGAGGGGTCTAAAAAGTGTTGTGGGTGGGGGTCCAAAACCGTGAATTTATCATCCCAAATAAAAACGGAAAATCACGATCACAAGCTTCACAAGTTTGTTGGAAATGTCACAAGAATTCCAAAACCATCTTTGGTTTTGTTTTAGCATGAAAACTCATTGACTTCTATTTTTTTAATATCCGACAATATAAATTATATACAAATTATAATATTCCCCACTTTTTCAAAAACTAAAGCCAAAATCGAAAAAGTTACATGAGCGAAATTTTTTTTTTAAATTCCATTTAGTGGGCAAATTTCAGAACAACCGGTTCATGACCAAAAATCGCTCAGATGTCCCCCTAATGCCTGTTGTTTCGAAATACAAAGTCATTTTTAATTAAATCAATCAAGATATATTCAGCCTATATCAATGACAAGAAGTGATTACCTGAACGCATTCTAAACGAGAATGATTTTTCTACGTAAATATAAAGAAGTTGAAGTTTGAATGTGTTAGAATTTACGTGAACACATGTGGAGCTAATGGCAGAACTGGAACACACGTTTCGGAATTAACCAGGCAAAAATATGTACATTGATACATCGGTCACGTCCCGTGTTTCATCACGGTGGAGTTTTTAATTGTGAGCCTGTGGAGAATTTTTAATTACTAATGATCCATAAGCTCATGCTCGTGCTAAAATTTTACGCTTATTCTTTTTGAACATTCTTGTTTCCAAAACCTGTTGTCGCACAAAATACAATATCCTGAATTTGTTGTAGTATATTAATTATGAGTTAGTTTCAGCCTTCCTAACTGCGACATTGATGTTCAAAGAGAGGAAGGATAAAGGCTCCATCTCGTATCAAGTTAAAATAACTCGGAAACCATGCACAAGGCGTGTTCTCACACAGGATCCCTTACGCATAGATACAGTTAGTTTAGGAAATAAATTCTGAAAAGAGATGAACGTTGAATAATGTCAGAAACACTGAAAACCATTACAGCAGTGAACCAAAAAAGACTCATCTGTACGAAAACAAGCAATCTTATTCTGTTTCAACGAAGGAATACTGAAATCCTCCAGATTCGTTTCCCAAAACTCCCTATAGGAGATTTGTAATAAAAGAATTAATCATGCATTCTCCAATAATCTGATTTTTGCCTATCATCAAATTCTAAACTTTCAGTATCGCTGCTCACGACCTGTTCTATGGTGTAATGGTTAGCAATTTGGATTCTGAATCCAACAATCCAAGTTCCAGTCTCGGTAGAACCTGGTGTATTGTTTTCTACTCTGAAGTAGAAGTAAGAAACATGGCTCGTTATTCAGTCGTGGTTTTTCAGTTGGTTTGTAAGGAATTTTGTGATGCTGTAAGCGTCTATATTTGAGTAATTCTTAATTAATGTGAGGAATTTTAATCTTTTCGACGTTCATTTTGTTGGGTTATTTTTCTTGGTGGTCAACGTAGCACCATAGTTGGTGCGGGCCGTTATACATGCATTAAGATCTTACGTGCCCTCTGTGGGAGCCCGATGTCTCTTCCAGTTGGGAAAAGAGTAGCCATGATACCCTACTCGATTTAGAAGCATGAAGTAGGTCCCAGCTTAACAATGTAAACGTCGTTGCGTGCATTCAAGAATGAGTCATTTTTACAGCCAAGTTTTATAACAAATTATTTTTGAAGTTCTTCCAATTTCATCAACTGAAGACATGTAACAAAAAAAGAAGCATTAATTTATATGCAATGCATTTGTTAGCCATTTGATTATAAGATACATACATTTTCACCTCTGGACCTCGATAAAACAAATCATTTGAATGAATCTCCCTTTCTTTGTGAAGTATTTGACATTTTTATCAACACGAGATAAATAAAAATGAAGAAATTAATGGACGATGATGGGGTAGCGTGGCCGAGCGGTCTAAGGCGCTGGTTTAAGGCACCAGTCTCTTTGGAGGCGTGGGTTCGAATCCCACCGCTGCCAGCTGTTTTCGTTACAACCATGCACTCATTATACAGGAAGTGGCACCTGACCACACACAGATGTTAGTGCACGGCTCCCTGTCTAAAACGGTTAAAATCTGAAGAAAGCGAAAACAAGAATTCAAGTGTAATCGAATGCAGAACAAAGGAAATGCTTTGCGCAAAGTGTGCTCTGAAGCTGAATACTCTGCGCACACAGAAAGAAAGCGGAACGGAACAAGGAATGAAGAGATGAATTTGAAGGGAATCTTCACGGCTCAATATATTCTAAATTTATTCAAGTATTTCGTTAATATTGAAATGAATTCGGCAGCAGTGCCAGCTGCAGCAGCACGGGGAAGCGCTGCTATTCCCCCGCTTCCTCTTCGGACATAATTTCATTTCATTCTAATTGTAAAGCGTGGATCGCGCGCCGGCCGTTCCTTTTTAGGAAATGTTATGCAGCTCTTCATGAGGTTAGAACTATTGTATCCTTGGAGACTTGTGGTGTCAGGGTGAAGATTTGAGGTCCTAAGCCGCAGGGTTGGCACTTTTTGTGGAAATTGAATGTGATACTTTCTTCTTCAACGTCTATCGTATTTCATAAACTTCCTTTTTAGCCTACGGTTTCGGTGCTCAGAGGATCTTGTATGAGAACACACTGTATGCATAAATTCCCCGTTCACTCGAAGAAATAGAGCCTGCCTTCCTCTCTTTGAAACACCTTCGTTGCTGTTACGGATGCCTCAACTTATGATCTAATGGACAATCTTGTAATGCATCCCCTTCGGTAGATCTAGTGCGTTTGACTGCTACTTATAGTATCCTAGTCAATATGATATTTTTAATGTTACGTATGAAGTAAAATGCTCGCGACAGTTGAACTCACCGAATGGAATGTCTCACAATTCGATTAACACGGAAAATTCAGATGCACTCTACGCAAAAGTAAACTTTGTAAATTCATCGTTGTCTTTGCCATCACTCTATGACTGATACAGAAGGTATTTCGCCGCCAGCGCGGCCTGCAGTTGCGGGTGTTGCTTTAATTTAGTCTCTCCTCAAAGCTCGCACATTCGGCCAGGGACCAACTGGGACAGTGGTTAGGGACAACATTCTGTCTTTGAGGTATGTTGCCGCTGACACTGGGTAGCAAGAAAACACATGGCAGCGGTGGGATTCGAACCCACGCCTCCGAAGAGACTGGTGCCTTAAACCAGCGCCTTAGACCGCTCGGCCACGCTACCTTCTTCAATAACAATAATGTCTTCATTAAATCGAGCCAGGTTTGGTTCAACAAAATTATGTACTTTACATGGAGGAGGAGTTACAGAAAGCGGTTTTAGAACCGAGTGCAGAAGAATGAGGCTTCGATGTTGGTAAATGATAGCTAACGATCATAGGTTTTGGCAACACGTTCTCGAAAAGCAAAAATACCGGAAGTATTGAGTAAACATGGATAATATTTTAGCACTCCCTAATCATAGAGAGAAATTTCGGACAAAACGGGCAATTGCTGTCTGCCTTCACACAGCGGTGTCCCCTTCAATAGAAATACAGATTGTTGCTTACAAGCTTGTTTGCTTGTTTGAATGCTTGTTTGACTGCTTGCTTGGTGTGTGCGTCGCTATTGCCACCTGATGCGCACAAATATTGCATTACACTCAGTACACCAAGAAACGCAAAACAAACTTCTTTAAAAGCCAATATTGAACTCCAATATTATTCGCTCATGGAGTGAGTATATGTGTACTCACGAAATCGCACTAGATTTTTTTTTACTCTATTCTCTCATACTTCCTAAGCTTGTTTTTAGACAGGAATATCCTTTTAATTTTTGCTCTGCATTTCGTTTTTAAGTCAGATGTTACTTACTGCTTACTGTTTACTAATTTTAAATGACTGATCACGCTGATGGATTCGATGAAATCGATCCAGATCTCAATCATTTGAACTGACTATATCCAAACCTAAAAAACTCTCAAGAGTGTAGGTAAACTAATATATCAAAATTCAATGAAACTATACGAATAACTCGCCAGGATTTCTCACTCCTGTGTTGGAACTGTAGGTCACGCTCTCCAAAAATGGAAGAGATACTATGTACTATTACTGGACTTAAGTATAACCTAGACCTGATTAGCTTCACCGAAAGCTGGTTAGATGACTCAACCAAAGACATGATTCGATTTGAAAATTATCACAGTTACCATTCGCTACGAAAAAACAAGCGAGGCGGAGGCATCAGTACGTATATATCTAACCACATAGACTCGAGAATCATAGCAAGTGCAACAACGAATCGGGATCATATACAATCACTCTTCGTAGACCTGTCTAGAGATGGTAAACGAATTGTGCTTGGAACGGTGTATAGGCCTCCTACAGCCTGTCCTATATCCTTCCTGAATGAGCTAAATCGTTTTATCTCTCAGTTCAACAGGTCTTTATACAATGACATAATAATATGCGGTGACTTCAATTATGATTTACTGAAACATGAGAGCTATGAGCCAATCTCTAATTTCCTAGATGCCTTTCAGTATAAATTCTTCCTTCCGATCATCACAAAGCCTACACGAATATCCTCAGAATGTGCAACGCTGCTTGACAATATCTTTATGACAGACCCAACTGATTTTCTTGCTGGAATAATTACTTCTGACTTATCGGATCATTTTCCAGTTTTTCTTATTAAGAAAAATGTCTTTATTGCTTGCACCGAACCACGGGCTGAAACTTACTCATATCGTAAAGTAAACGAATCAAACTTAGAAGAAATGCGCACCGTTCTAGAAGAATCAATGCCAACATTGCACCTCCCTCAACACAATAATGCAACGAGCATTGATGAAGCAGTAGTAAAGTTGACTGAAACTATAATGACCGCATACAATCAATGTTGCCCAATGCTAACTCGTACAGTTACCCCGGAAAATAAACAAAAGCCCTGGATTACTCGAGACATCGTGATAAATATAAAGAAACGTCAAGCGTACCTAGCCCTCCTTTACGCAGGGCGAATATCTAGAGAAACATATAACCGATTCAGAAACTATGTGACAAACCAGATAAGAACGTCAAAAAAGAGCAACTCTACGCTCAAGTTTACTCAATTTAAAGCTGACGGTAAAAAGACTTGGCGCCTCCTTAACTCTTGCTGTAAACCGAATAACGCCGATAAAAAGTTTATTGAATATGTTGTTCAAGAAAATGTAAAATACCATGAAAAAAATTAAATGGCTAATCTCTTCAACGATTTCTTCGTACACGTAAGGAAAACTATAGCTGATGGTGTTCCAAGTGAGCCTACTGATCACCTGGAATACATGGATCATATTCGAGAACACAACTCCTTTTTCTTTACGCCTACCAACTCTTCCGGCGTAATTGCGTGCATAAACAACTTGAAAAATAAATCGGGTGGGTTACAAACGTTTCCGACTAAAGTACTTAAAATCATTGCTGATATTGTAGCCCCGTTGATATCCAATATTATTAACCAGTCTCTCCTCCTAGGCACTTTCCCGAACTCCCTCAAAGTTGCTAGAGTAACCCCTATTTTTGAAAATGGTGAAAAATCCTGTGTAAACAATTATCGACCTATCTCCGTACTGCCAATTATTAGCAAGGTATTCGAAAAAATTGTGTATAAAAAGTGTACTCTTATTTTGAACAAAAATCAATTCTCTTTGATAAACAATACGGCTTTCGTTGTAAAATATCAACAACAGAGGCAATTTTAAATCATTTACAATTCCTTTATTAAAATATAGATGAAGGAAAGCCTGTCTTCTCTGTATTTCTTGACTTTCGAAAAGCATTCGATTGTGTGGACCATAACATATTACTCTCGAAACTACACTGTTATGGCATTCGAGGAGTTGTCCATGATCGGTTCAGATCATACCTAAGAAATCGGAAGCAATACGTTGTCATTGACGACGCTAAATCGGACCCACTGACAATTAGCCATGGAGTTCCACAAGGATCTGTTTTTGGGCCTCATCTATTTCTGATTTTTATCAATGATATTATTAAATCTGCATCATTTTTCAAATTCATACTTTTTGCCGATGACAGCACGCTTTCTGCGGTCCTTCCGGACCAAAATCCCGCGATGATTGCGGAGAGTATAAATAATGAACTCCACAAGGTTTCATCGTGGCTTAAAGCTAATAAAATAAGCCTTAATAGCGATGAAACAAAATATATTACATTCTCACACAATAAAAATATCTCTCCCACGCATTAAAATTAGCAAAGGTGAAATCGAAGAAACCAACTCATGTAAATTTCTGAGCATCACAATAGATGAACATCTGACCTTCGAAGAGCACATCGCTCATATTAGTTCTAAATTATCAAAATCCATCGGAATCCTAAATAAAGTCAAAAATTTCCTCCCTGAATCAGCCTTACAAATGCTCTACCGAACACTCATTTCACCATACTTGCAATACGGAATAGAAGCATGGCACGGAACTGATGAAAATAAAACAAAAAAATTTTTACTCTGCAAAAAAGAGCCATCAGAGTGGTAAAGAACCTAGGATATCATGCTCACACAAACGATTAATTCAAAAATTTACAAATACTTTAACTTTCGGATCTCTACAAAATCTCCATTTTTAATTTCATTTACAAAACATTAACAAAGGATGGCGACAATAGCCTAAAACAATTATAAACTGCGCAAACTGGTCATCATGACCATTTAACCCGAAATAGAAGTAAATTCATGCTTCCTTATTATTCAAAGGCCCGGTCGCAACACAGTATCCTCTTCGTTGGACCTAAAACTTGGAACTCAATACCTGAGGAGATCCGTGAAAGTAATTCTTACAAAGTATTCATAAGACATCTTGAGTCTCACATTCTATCAGAATACTAGTCGTGAAAGATCACAAAGTCAAATCTTGAATCCTACATGTCTGATCCTAATAATGTAATTTGCCATGGGTAATATCGCCGATCTTCAGTCTGTTCTTAAATCGTTTATCGAATATACTTTCAAATATAGTCCATATGATCTATATTGTAAAATGAAGCCTCAAAAATCGAGTTAATTATCTCATTGATCAGTCAAATGCGAAACTAGATTAAGGGAATTAGGTTAAACTTTTTTGTACACCTTAGAATAACGTGATGGTAGGATGCCCTAGAAGTCGCTGAACTTGTTCGGGCCCACAGGTAGCTATACGGAAATTTGACCATTGTACTAGACTTAAGAAACATTCTACCTCTGTAACACCTGTGGTTAATAAATTGTTTAAATTGTTTAAAATTGCTTAACGTTTCACTAACTTGTTGATCTAAACGCACGGAAAGGTGTCAAATATCCCTCATCAAGCAAATACTTGGAATGAACAACTCGCGTTCAGTTCATTTCACTTTCAAATGTTTACCATTCTAAATATCAATGTTGCGTATCACCGATACCATCGTGGGAATATCAGGAGCAATTCATTTCTAAGCAAATTTACTCGTTGAAATGCAGCCCACGAAGCACCGAGTTTTTCTTGTCAATTGCTGTGAAACAAACATCGGCATCAACGGATGCTTTATTTCCAATTGAAGCATGATGCATATCACCTTTTACATTGGTTTTTCAAATGCCTTATAACTAACACCAGGACGCCATGACGCTTCCCCCCGGTCAAAGACCGGTTCCCATTTCAGACACCTGGGTAGAGTGGGGTATTGTGCTTACAATTTTTTCTCCTATACCCAACAGAGAAAATCGCCACCAGAGCCGAGACTCGAACCCGCGTTGATTGCGTACTCTTTTGTAAATCCTTCTGAAAGAAGGATTGTAAATCTTGCGAAGGAAAAATTTGAATAATAAGCTTTCATCGATAGAACGTCTCCTTCAAATAACACGTCACAGCTCCTTGAAGAGACGTCCTACAAAAGAATGTTTCTCCAAAGTTTTGAAAACATCATTACTCATTATTATTTGTGAAAACTAATCAAATTTCGCGAGTGAACGTTTGCTCAATTAGTTTCGTTGTGCGAAGTTTACACAATCACAATGACGGAATTGGATGAAAGATTTGAAATGTTAATGAATCGCTCTTCTTATAAAAACGTCCTTTCATTTTTTTCAGCAGTTGAACATAAAAGGAAGAATAAATGGTAGTCTCAATGTATAGAAGCGTTTATCCTTTAAAATATCCCCCATCTTCTTTGTTTTCTACAAGACTAGATTAAATGTTAGTTTAAACCTCCCTAACCGCTAAAAAAAGAGTTCCGAAGAAAGAAAGGAGGAAGGCGTCATAAAATATGAAACTAAGGGAACGAGGAATCTATGCAGAAGGGGCATAGAAACAGTAAGTTGAGAAAGAAGTTTATCAAACAAGATAAAAGTTGGGAAAGAAAGTAATAGTTGCTTAAAAACAGGCCAACACTGAACCGAAAAGGTGTCGATAACGAAACAAAAAACATATTTCAACAAAAAGAGGGCCTACCTAACTCTCAGCTCGGACTTTCATACATTTCCCCCTGGGAGTGCTAATTCCCATACATACCATAGTTGTCTCCCCTGCGGGTCGTTCTCTACCATCACCAGATGTGCTGATTTCCTGACAGTAAAACACTACGATGCGTTACGGGATTGAACCCGTGTATTTCATCTGAACATATTTCTCTACATTTCTCGAAACGAACGCCAGCTGAGCAGCGCGAGGGGAAGTGGAACTGCGAAATAAAGCGTCACACGTTAGTGAACAACCGAAAATACAGCAAACCTTCACAGTCTTGACCGGCGTTGCCTTATAGAACATTGACGATGATCAACATTCACAACACCGTACCATTATTGGAAGCAGCGGTTGGATTTCTATCTTTTCTCGACGAAGCAAAGATACATGATGCATGTAAACGAATATAACGCAATTTACCATCATTTATCTGATACACGCGTAGATGAAAAAGAAAGTACATTTTTCCCATCTGTAAGTCATAACCTTCACCTCTGAGATCTTTTGTTCTGACCGAAAATGACCCGCAGGATCTACCGAGACTCGAACTCGGAATGCTGGATTCAGAGTCCAAAGTGCTAACCATTACACTACAGAACCGATGGTTGACAGCGATGCTAAAAATTTAGAATTTGACGATAGACAAAAATCACATTGTTGCTGAATACAAAGTTTAATTATTTACGATAAGAAATTAAAATAAAAAATTGTGTTTATTAACAAGTTATGGAGAACGGGAGTTTGATGGGATAGCCACACAAATTTTGGGATAGTGAAATTGCAAGTGAATCGTTGAAACAAATGTATAAAAACACAATAAAGAAATTCATGTTTTATCAGAGGAATTTACAAACATATTTTTACACAATAATTTCCTCTGTGGATGATTTAGTTTTGCGAGCGGAGCTACAAACAACGCGTGTTGAAAGTGAAACAAATACTTTAGAGTTTTAAGTCTGATCACCTCAGCGACAGTCAGCATTATATGTCTTTATTTAATAAGATGAGCACATTTTACAGCTGCCACCTGTAGTGCTGTGTCTACTTAAATTGGAATACATGAACCAAAGGAAAATGGTAGGGGCTGTAGCTCAAATGGTAGAGCGCTCGCTTAGCATGCGAGAAGTACGGGGATCGATACCCCGCAGCTCCAGACGAGTTTTAATGATGGGAATATTGGAATCATGATGGTTGTTGTTCGCAAAACGTTCCTTGGTTCACATATGTGTCTCAAATGACAACAAAATCACACCGGTACACTTGGCATAGGCACGGCTTCATTATGTGAACGGGAAAACTGCGATTCGGTGACGAATTAACGGCGTTAGTTCAAATCCAGTCCGGTAACTGCCGTTTTGTCAACAGTCAGCCAGCTACTCAGGTATTTATAGAAAACGAAGATTAGAGAAGACTACGGACGAAACCCTTCAAATCATCAACCTTCCTCCTAACTTTTTTCTCATATGTTAAAAGATAGGAAACATGTTTAACTTCGGCTCGCTTGGAATAACAAAGTGATAAATAAATATATGTGTTAGTATTTTGTACGTTTATTCGCAGTGAAATTATATTTCTGTGTGATCAATTCTTCCGAGGACTGTTGGATACGAGTAAATTTTGTCATAATACAAGTATGCTTCGGTATATTCGTGCTTTGTAATGATGGTCGTTTACCGTCATACATGCATATTAAATTACACTTTTTTAAATTGTTTTTCATTATATAAAAAATTTAAGACACAGACATTGACGTTTAATTATTATTGCCAGCCACGCTTATATCTTCACATCAAAACGACGCGGTTTTCCTCAGATAGGACAAAATGGAAAGGCTGTATGGAACTCTCCCGTGTTCAGAACCGTAATCATTCACAAGAAACGATGTCGCGATGGATCCTAGACAATCAGGATGCTATTCTATACCTCGAAATTATTCTGTATGGCACCCAGGATCAGGGGGTGGACAAAATAATGGTAACACCTTGACGAATCAATAAACTATTTTTTAATGTGCTGTAGGTCCACCTTTTGCGGCAACTATAATCTTAATTCTTCGAGATATTGATCCACACAGTTTGTGAATTGTTTCCAAATTAATTTTAGCCCATTTTCAGTTAAAACACTACAATACTTTAGAGACGATGGCGCCGAAAATCAATGTTATACTTGAATTTCTAAAATCGACAATATATCCTTAACGATGTTGAGGTCTGGGCATTGTGGTGCAGAAAAGACGCTAAATTTCATTAGAATGTTCCTCGTGCCATTCTTTAACAATTCTAGCTGTGTGGACTGGGGGCATTATCAGCTTGAAAGATGACGTTCACCTCTGAAGAAAGCTCATAAACCGTGGGATGAACTTGGTCACCCAAAATTCCCAAAGCTGAGCTGTTACTTTTTCCATAAAGGGAAATCATTGGCCCGGCGGATTTCCAAAAAATAGCACCCCAGATCATAACAGAATCACCGACATGTTTCACGGTTGAGAGAGGGCAGTCTTGATTAAATGCTTCTTTCGGCTGTCTCCAAACTTGCACTCGTCCGAAAGTCGGAAGCAAGGAAAACGACTATTTGTCAGAGAAAATCAGTCTTCCACCACTCGCAGAACCAATTTTGCAGGTTTCTACATCAATCTAAGCGCTTTGAAACGTTTGTCTGCGAGAGCAGAGGTTCTCTAGTTGTAGTTCTTTTTGAAATCCAGATTTGTGTGGCTCCCGACAAACAGTTTTTGTGGAACCGGGTTCTGTAGGTGTTCACCGAGGTCTGCAGTGATGTGAAAGCCGTGGTCATGTGACTCTCTCAAACAATTCGATTCAAAGTCTGCCGGTTTCTCTGACAATTTTGACTTTCAGCCAGACCTGTGTTTTGCTCAGGACGTTTTTCATTCTTTTTCAAAGGCAGTCATTACTTTTGAGACAGTACCTCTTGAAACACCAAGCATTCGGGCTGTTTCTATCACACTAGCGCCCGCCATACGAGCACCAACAATTTGATCTTTTAGAAAATCCGAGAGGTCTGCAAATTTCATATATTTTAACCCAAGTTTTTTAAAAATCTCTATACATCTGTATCCATATCAAATAGCAAAAATAAAAGAAATAGAAACATTAAAGTGTGTCACGTTTTGATTGTTTAAAACATGTTCGAAGCTTGGGAGGCCAAAATGATAGGTATTTCCATTCCAACCCTTGTATTTGATGATGATTAGTCGTGACTGATGAAAGCCTCGGGATATGATAAGTGCTTGTCTTTAGTATTGGATCTGTCTGCAGCCTCTTATGTTTCAGAGCGTCTCATTGGTAAAATTTTACTCCCCGATCGATCCCCGTACTTCTCGCATGCCAAGCGAGCGCTTTGCCATTTGAGCTACAACCCCTGTTTCTCCAGCGATGCACCGAACTGTTTATTTAATTCACGAACAATGTAGTAAAACAACTAGCAATCGTTAATTAGGGGCAACCTGTTTCTCATCCAGCTGGTGTGTGTGAAGCCAGCTGTGTTAGCTAACATAACTCCGGAATAGCGCTCGCGAATGCTATGAAGGTTAACAATCCAACATTATGCATAGATGACCAAAATAAAATCATGATTCCAATAAAAAGCGTAGTTGAACTGGTAGGCTAGTCTGATTTAAAGATTAGATCAGGTGTCAGAAAAGAATGAGAAAAGCACCAATTGGTGTGAAGGAAAGGTTAAACGGAATTTATGCACAAGGTGTATAGAAACAGTGTGCTAAAAAAGAAACACACGAAAAAAGATTAAGCGTTGAAAAAGAAAGTAGTAGGTTTTGAAAGACAGGACATCAGTGAACAGAAATAATATGGTTTGTAACAACACCAAAAGAGCTATTCTATTCCAACAGAAAAAAGACCTACCTAACCTTCAGCACAAGACCTCACGTATTCCTCCGGGGGGTAGTCCAAACACATTTACACCTGCCATTTGGACACAATAAGGATCATATAACTAACTTCCGTCTGGTACAACTTACCAAACGCATGTCTATCTGTTACAGGTATTAATCAGTTATTTTAAAATGCAATTCAGCGTGTAAGTCTATGAAAGAACTGAAGTTCTTCGTAAGTTCTAGTAAGTACAGCTGTCTACTAGCTCCCTTAATTAACGATACCATAATTCTGTTGCTAAATTCTGAAATACAGCATGCGATAATGACACGAGGGGCTGTAGCTCAAATGGTAGAGCGCTCGCTTAGCATGCGAGAAGTACGGGGATCGATACCCCGCAGCTCCAGCACACTTTTGCTCATGAGAAGCTTTGAAACAATGTAGACAGCATAAGATGATGTACAGTAGGGGGGCAAAATAATAGAACACGTTGATAAAATCGCCAGATTCCACATTTATAGAACACGTACTATTACGGAAATCGGACTATATAACAATATTATGTAAAGGTAAATAACATATCTAAAACCCACTAATATTTAATAAAAAATTGATAGCAATGTGTATAAACGTGAATAAAAGTTTACAACACATTTCAAGGTATACATTCATTAATACATCGTTGCATAGCCGTTATTATTAATTCGAGGTGTTTAGATTAGTTCATTACCAGCCTTTCAAAAGTTGTAGGTGTAATCTTATCTCATTCTTCAATGCAAATTTCTTTGTGTTCAGTGATGTCATTGGGACCTCTCTTCTAAATCTTCAAGGTCATTACCTTCCACAAGTTTTTGATCGGATTCATTTCCGTGGATTGACTTGGCCATTCCAAAATCTTTATCATCTTCATCATCAGCCATTCGTTGGTTTCGTTTGCTGTATGTTTTAGATCGTTGTCTTGTTGGAAGGTCCATCCACTTATCAATTTTAACAAACGAGCTGAAGGTAGGAGTTACTTTTCCAATATTTCACGATATTTCTTGCCATTTTTGGATCCTTCAATGATGTGTGAAATAATAATAACCTCATTTACCGACAGCTTCGGTCATAGACTATTTAGCTATCGCTTTGGCGATCTCAACAAAGTTAATAACACATTTGGAGTTTTTCTAGACTTAAGAAGTTTATTGGATGTTACAGTCAGCGTCATGATCCGGAGATCCGTTTCATCCTTTTCGCTATTGGTTGGTTTACTTTACGAGATACTATTAATGAGCAGGTAAACATTACCGTAAATGGGCGAGTTCAGGGTATTTCAGTATTGTAGCCCCATATCAGACACAATAAACCCCACAAATATTTAATAGAAAATATACAGGAGCATGTATAATTAGTACGTGAACAAAAGTTTACCATACCAGACATTTTTCTCGATATTATACATTTAAGTGATTGAAGAATTGTTCCAGAATGTTCTAATACATTCTACTATTGGGCAATTATTACTATTTACTATTATGGAAGCACATGTCGGTTTGTATTTCTACAAATTTAGACTAAGAAAATAATAGCGAGGAATAAGGCTTTGAAACTTAACATTTTGTACTAAAAGCTTTACTGTTAAAATTGAACGTTTCTACTCGTTGAGTCATTCTCAACAAAAGTTCTCTGGAAATAAATGAAATATAGACATTATGCAAATAAAAAAAAATAAACGTAAAAGTAAGGGATAAGCTAAATAAAACTAAATCAAAACCCTAAACTATTTGCAATGGAAAAGCAGATTGAGAGTCATTTAAAAAAGGCTTGCGTTGTAAAATATGAAGAGATTCTATAATGCGTAGATCAATGGGGTTTGAAGCAGCGGCTAAAATGTTAAAGTCCTCTAATTTTACTGGAAGATACCATTTTTCAGCATGGATACGTATGGCTGAGTGAGAAGGAGCAGCAAGAGGACGGTTAGTACGAAAGTTCCTGCCGGCATGCTCTGCAACGCAAATATGCTAGGCTCTAGTGGTAGAACCCACATACTCTGACGCACACTGTGCGCAACTGTGTTGATTAATTACAGAAGAGAGCATACCTTTCGGAAGTTTATCTTTGTAGTTGGAAAAGGAACCAATTCTATATTTATTTAGAAGCACAAAACGAAAGTTAACATGAGTGAAATATTTGGATAAAAGTACGCACAATTCTTTCTTCGTTTTTTCCGATTGCTGACCGAAGAAAGGGACCCACAAAAAACAAATCTTTCTTTTCTACACAGTTGCGCACAGTGTGCGTCAGAGTATATGGGTTCTACCACTAGAGCCTAGCATATTCGCGTTGCAGAGCATGCCGGCAGGAGCTTTCGTACTAACCGTCCTCTTGCTGCTCCTTCTCACTCAGCCATACGTATCCATGCTGAAAAATGTAATCTTCCAGTAAAATTAGAAGACTCTAACATTTTAGCCGCTGCTTCAAACCCCATTGATCTACGCGTTATAGAATCTCTTCATATTTTACAACGCAAGCCTTTTTTAAATGACTCTCAATCTGCTTTTCAATTGCAAAGAGTTTAAGGTTTTGATTTAGTTTTATTCAGCTTTTTCCTTACTTTTACGTTTGTTTTTTTGATATTTTCAAAATGTCTATATTTCATTTATTTCCAGAGAACTTTTGTTGAGAATGACTCAACGAGTTGAAACGTTCAATTTTAACAGTAAAGCTTTTAGTACAAAATGTTAAGTTTCAAAGCCTTATTCCTCGCTATTATTTTCTTAGTCAAAATTTGTAGAAATACAAACCGATATGTGCTTCCATAATAGTAAATAGTAATAATTGCCCAATAGTAGAATGTATTAGAACATTCTGGAATAATTCTTCAATCACTTAAATGTATAATATCGAGAAAAATGTCGGGTATGGTAAACTTTTGTTCACGTACTAATTATACATGCTCCTGTATATTTTCTTTTAAATATTTGTGGGGTTTAGATGAATTATTACCTTTTTATATTATGATTTATACAAAGCCGAATTTACGTAATTGTAAGTATTTTAGAAATGTTGAATCTGGCGATTTAGTCAACGTGTTGTATCATTTTGCCCCCATTGTAGGTGCATGGTTGTAAGGGGATGTTGAATTACATAACATGCTTTGAAGTACACATTTCCAAACACAAGAGAGAACCGAAAAAAAAACTTTTTTTAAACAATAAAGCCTCTTCTATCTCAATAAAAAAAACGACTGCCTAACATTCAGCTCTAGATCTCACAATTTCCCTCTTGGACTGCTAAGTCCCACATATACAAATGCATCATCCCACAGAAAGGGTTCGTAATAATGGAGTGTTAATCGTGCAATGTGCAAAAAATAATTTTGTCTATGCCAAATTTTAAGCTTTCAGCATCGCGGCCAACCATCGGTTCTATGGTGTAATGGTTAGCACTTTGGACTCTGAATCCAACAATCTGAGTTCGAGTCTCGGTAGAACCTGCGTTTCATTTTCATTTCAGAAATAGAAGCATGGAACTTACCCCGTTATTCAGTCGTTGTTTCTGGCTAATGAAGGAAATTCTGCAATACTGTAAGCGTCTACACTCGAGTTGTCCATATTTAATGCGAGGTATTGCAGTCTTCTAACGCTATTGATTTTCTTGGGAATTTATCGTGGTGGTCGAAGAGACACTATTGTTAATGACGCACGTCAAATATGCATGCCGACCTAACGTGCCCTCAGTGGGAGGTCCGGTGTTTCTTCTCTTTGGAAAAACAATGAAAAAGTTATTACATCACAGCCGATTTACAACTGTGAAATGGGTGTAGGGTTAAACAAAATGTATTCAATAATGAGGCAATTTCAAACCAAGTTTCAGTGTAAATTATAATTGTTAGGGAGGTGTTTTCGAGCTTGATCAACTGATGACCTGTGACAATAATAAAGAAGCATTAATTGGTATGCAATGCATTAGCTAGCCTTTGAATTATTAGAAACTTACTTTCTTCACCTCTGGACTTCAGTAAAACAAATCATTCGAATGAATCTCCCTTTCTTTGTGAAGTATTTGAGATGTTTCCATCAATACGATCTAAATAAAAATAAAGAAAAAATACGAATTCACACGGTAGCGTGGCCGAGCGGTCTAAGGCGCTGGTTTAAGGCACCAGTCTCTTCGGAGGCGTGGGTTCGAATCCCACCGCTGCCATCTATTTTCGTTTCAACCATGCTCTCATTATACAGGAAGCTGCACTTGACCACACACAGTTGTTAGCTCACGCCTTCCTGTCTACGATGAGGTAAATCTCAACAAAGCGAAAGCAAGAAATCAAGTAGAATCGAATGTAGAATGCAGGGAATCCATAAGGTTTACTTTCAAAATGAATGCTTGCCGCTAAAGAAAGCAGGGTAAAAGGAAGAGGAAGGAATTGAAATCTGAAGGAATGCAAATTGAAATGACCACACTCCAAATATTGTGAATGTATTCAAGCATTTCATCATTTTTCAAAAAAGTATGAAAAGGATTGCACACTGCGGCAGCACACGGCACCGCGGCTACTCCTTCCTTTGCTCATTGAACTTAATTCCACTTAATTCTTGCCGTAAAGCGTGGGTCGCGCCGGCCGTTCCTTTTTATGGACAGCGTCCGCCTTTCGGATCTTTTTGTTTGTTATTGGACCTACGGCAATGAAATTTGGTTTACTGATAGGAAATGCAATTGAGAATCTTTTCTCCTCATGAAAAAAGTGCGATTTTCTTGGAACGAAAATGGGAAATCGAAGAAAACGAAATTTTAGGGGGGGGGGAGTTCAAAATGCTTCTTGTCCGACAATTTTTGAGCTACAGTGATAATTTTGATATCATTGTGTTAGACCAGAAAGGCCTCGTTCCATCTTTGAATATGGAGTACGGCAACGATTACAAGTATGAGATGTGGGGTAAAACAAACACAATAGTTAAACTATGAACTGTATTGTAGGTCTGTCTCGCATGACGGCGAGAAGAAGAAGAATAAGCTCAGTGAGCCTCCTCAGGAAGTTCAGACATGAATACAGAAAACGGGACAGAAGTAATTTAATGGGTGACTGCGACAACTCAAATGCATGTATAAATATATATACTGAAGTTGGATCTCAACACATAGGATGCGGAAGACGTGGACATTTCAAAATAATAAAAGGTTTTGGCTTAAATTTTCAGTTTTAAATAGGAAAAGATGAAAAATCGGAGAGCAAACTCTGTCATCGAGAAAATGCGGTTTTATGACGTCTAAACTATCAACAAAAAGTAAATGTGAAAAAAATTCTGTGTTTATAAAAACCCTCGTTTTTCCGCATCCAATGATACCAAAATCATCACTGTAGCTCAAAAACTGTAGGAGGAAAAGCATTTTGAAACCCCAAATTACGGGGTCTTCAGTGTAGGCATAACAAAGAAACATAAACAAATTTAATTAAATTTTTTTTATTTTGGTTCAGGTTTGACCCCTGAAATCATTACACAGAAATATATAGACAGAAGATGACATAACAACGTCGTGCCATGAAGAAAGGGCCAAGGAAGAGGTGTAATATGATAAAATACCACTTCCCCCTCCCCTCCTCCCCCATTCTTCAAACCCCCGTAGCGGGCGAACGAGTGAACGTACGAGTCTCATTTTTTCACAGGATGTACCTGACCTCTTACACTTCCTATAGCAGCAACAATCCCTATTACTCAAATGGTCTCAAAGTCCTAGATTCCTATGGGGGACGCTTTCCTTAAGAGAGTTTGTGTACCTCCTCCGGAAGGTAAAACTTTTGTTTCATTGGGAACTAGCGCTGTCAGGGTGAAAATGCGAGATCCTAAGCCGAAAGTTAAGCAGGCTTTTTGTGGAAGTAGAATGTTTTTTATTGATACGGATCATATTCGGTTCATTGTTGTCCTGTTTTTCGACACTTCCTACTTTCTTTCTTTCTCATTTTCTATTTCCTATCATAAACTTTTTAACATACGGTTTTTGTGCGCAGAGGATCTTGTGTGGAAACATACTTTGTGCTTAAATTACCCGTTCGCTTAACCTATTATGGTCGAAAGTTTAAAAACGCTGCTAGAGCAATAAAAATTGGTAGAAATTATATGTATTACTTACTAATAACTCACAAAAATTTTGAAATGAACTGCATGAGAATTAAGTGAAATATGGGCACGTATACAACATACGCTCAGGCCTTCCTGACATGGAAACATAAAAATTCCAAAAAATATGATAAACGCTTTCCATTGTGCCGTCGTGGCCACTACTTTCGGAGAGTCAAAGTCGGAGACGATTTAGAGGAGTTTACTGGATGTCGGTGCTGGGCTAGGCCGGTGCTATCGGCGGCAACAGCTCAGTCAAAATGCGATTGCTCATACACGACGAGCGCTTTTACGCGGCTCGGCTCACGAATGCATGAAGGGAGGCACATACCTCCCCCTCATACGGAAAACTATAGGCCGATAAAAAATATAAATGAAGTTTTTAGGTTTGAACAGTTTCAAAAACAACTCTAATCAATATCGCAGATAGCACCGTCCGTCACAGTAAAAACACACAACACTATAGCACTGGTTAAAACAATAATTCAAAGCAAAAAGTTTAAGTACATCAACGCAAAGCTAAAAGTATAAGGGCGGCTGAAGCGATAAAACAAAAATGCCATTTTCTTCAAAACTTAAAATAAAACTCTTCGGTACAACACCATTACATAGTGCATGGGTCGTACTAGATTATGACTAACAACGCAAATAGACACATGATTGTAAAAATGCTAGTTAAAACTCATGAAAAAATAAATTATAGCGAGTTATAGCGTAAAAATAAATACATGAGTAAAACGCCAGTTAAAAAACAACGATAGGCATAGACATACGCAAAAAAAACAACTAAAAGAAAGAAAATTTTGATTCGCATCAATATACACAACTCCTTTCGTTAATTCGCAATTGACATGGTTCTTGCAACGTAATAACCAATTTATTAAATTAAAGTAATAAATAATTAAAGATTTAAGTAATAATTATTTATTATTAATGATTATTAATTGATTGAAGGAATAACCAATTTAAACAACAGGTAATTACATCAATAATTTAGAAAACGTGGGAAAATTGGAAAACAAAAAAATGTTATTACCACCTAACGGCGAAAAGAAAAACGCATTTCAAGTTTTAACTCTGCGGGTTACACCAACTTACTTACAACCATGGTGACACAAAAAGAACAAAGATAAACGATTAATAGGTATTACTAAAAATTAACGAACGAATCGTTAAACAAATGAACAATTACCAATGGTAAAAATATGGTTACCAAACTTTAAGATAAAAGTTAAGTCAAATTAAGTCAATTCCTCTCCCATAACGACGAAGTTGTTCACAAATTTTATTGGTTCCGTACAAGGACAAAAATTTTCATTGTCGATAAAATCATAGTGTGAAGGTAATTAAACACTCGTCAAACAAAAAAACTTTCAATTGAAAAAGATTTGATCTCAATGGAAGTGTTTAGAAAAAAAACAATTGCTATGTCCTTTCTAATAGCAAGTTACTATAAGCAAGCAATGATACAACATTGTTCCAATTGTTTAAACACCGTTGGTCCTATTTTTAAATTTTCTTGTCTCCGATGAGTTGTATTTAGGAACTCTCGGTGACTTATCGAAGGGAATAATGGATAAACGTTCCATTGAGTTATTAGGGAGCATTAAAGATTATTTCCAGGAAATCGAGAACAAGTTGCAACTCGTTTGAACCATAAAATTAAGAGATTATAAGAGGTTATATGAAACATCGACTAACGAGTTAAAATCAACAAGAAACAAAAGGAAATGCTAAATGATCTGTTTCAATAAAGAAAGAATTTAGCATCGTTCTCCTTCCCTTGCACGAAGGTGATCCCCCAAATTAGTTTCAATTGACTGCGCGCGGAGCTTCACTGTTGTCAAGTTGTTCACTGCGCGCGGAGCTTTATAGGGAACCTTATTGTAGCAGTTGGGTTCAAAATGAGATTCCCACGATTTGTTTTTTATTTTATTTTAAAAGAGTCTGAGATATGTCCCCGAATGTCTGTAGAAATATCAGGAACGTATCCCAGAGCTAGCGCCCCCCCGAGAGGGGTAGAGGATCCCCCTTAGGGACCTTTTCTTTCATTTTTGAACCTAGAGCAATGAAATTTGGTACACTGATTGGAAATGCAATTTGAAATCATTTACCCTCCTGGAAAAAAAGCGATTTTCTTTGAAAGAAAATTGGAAATAGAAAACGACATTTTTTGGGGGGGTTTTCTAAATGCTTATTCTCTGACAGTTTTTGAGCTACAGTAATGATTTTGGTATCATTGGATGCAGAATAACGTGGACATTCAAAAAAAAAAAATTTTCCTAAAATTTCAAAAAAAAATTTTATATTCAATTTTTATATTTAATCATTCATAATTCTCAGGGTAAGCGTCCCCCTTCCAAACCTTTCTTTTATTATTGAACCTAGAGCAATGAAATTTGGTACACTGATAGGAAATGCAATTTAAAATCATTTACCATCTATGAAAAAATGCGATTTTCTTTGAAAGAAAATGGGAAATCATAGAAAACGGTACTTTGAGGGGGGGGGAATCTAAATGCATCTTCTCTGACAATTTTTGACCTACAGTTATGATTTTGGTATCATTGAATGCAGAATAACGTGGACATTCCAAAAAGTTAAATACTTTTCCTTCAATTTCCAATTTTAAATTAATATAATGAAAAAATATGAATTTTTTTTTTTCCGAACAAATTCAATTTTATGACGTCATAACTTTGGAATAAAAATGAATTTTGAACATATATTCAATTCTTTCGAAAGCCCTTGTTTTTCCGCATGCAATGATACTGAAATCATCACTAGCTTAAAAACTGTAGGAGAAGAAGCTTTTTGAATCTAAAATAATCTCGTAAAAAAAAGTGAGTTTTCAAGACATTCTGAGAGGTAAGTCCAAAGTTTACAAAGCTAGAACAATGCGGTTTGTTGCATTTGAAAGTGAAATGTGTGCTCTAAAAATTGTACTATCTGTATTTATCAAAAATACTTCATGTAACACTTACCGTAGACTTTTTTCTCTAAAATTACAACTTTTACCCTAACTCTTTCAAAATAATTCATATGAATTCGGAATGAAATAAATCTAAAAAATGAGTTAGGCGAAGTTTTAGAGAACACGATTTACTTTCAAATGCAGCAAACCTCATTGCTATAGCTTTGTAAACTTCGGACTTACACTCAAATAAAAAAAAGGTTTTTTTTATTTTAAGGAATAATTAATTTTCTATGCCCCCAATGAAAAATTTTTATAGAAGATAAGTTGTTACAAATGTGGAGATCTAGTAGTCTGCAAATTTTCATAGACGTACGTCCCATAGAAAAAAAGTTTCCCATTTATGGATATGGTTCCCTTTAGCTGCTGCAAGGTCGCCTATGTTGTTGACAACTAAGTCGCTCGGGCGACATGCCGTCTGAGCTGGACCGCAAAGTACAGTGTGTGAAGACATCACGTGTTTAATACGTGACTTGCTCGTACTCGCTGTGCTTCCTTGCTGCACAGCAACGCGAAGCTGAAATGGAAACGAAAACAAAGAACTGATTAGCATGGCCAGGGATTCAGAAACATAATTTAACAAGTGACTAAAGATATAAAGAAATCGAAATACAAAAAACAAATCTTTTGATATTCACTACTCGACTATTAATCTTGACAATTGAATGTAAAGGCTCTTCAAATCAATCTTAAGTATCTTGAGTGTTGTTCGGGAAATTTCCAGTCACTGCAAGTGCTAATTCAATTCAAAAGATTAGCATGGCCTCGTGTGTGAAATTTAGTACATGAATGCATAAACAAAGTAAAATGAGAACCACTCGCAGTGTCAGCGTGAACATTTACCGAATCTTACTATTTAGTTAATGACGAGTAAACTTTCTTAAAACTTCAAGTCAATAATTTAAAAGTCCGACAAAAACAGGTTTCTCATTACCATTTAAGTTTTCTCAAAGAACGAATGCTGACTCAATAGCGATCAGCTGAATTCCGAATAGGCATTTAATTTGCTGAGAGACCGAAAACACTTCGTCTCATTAAAATCTCGGCATCAGCAGTCGGATGTCGCTCGAATTTTCCAATCCGTATTAAAAAGTTTGAATTCAGCATTTTAATTTCTTACCGAGACGTGAGAATGCTCACTTTGAAACGTTCCCAGGCAATGCACGGCAAAAAAAAATGATTGGAATATGTGCAAAGTCGTCACTTCTTGAACCACATGCCAACAATCACGTGCAATCACGTGCTTTTACACATGAACATTAAATTTTGTCATACTGTGTTATTCTGTTATACTGTAAACGGTTACTTTACATTTCACATCTCGCGTTACATTAATGCCTTAATCAAAAACTTGAAAGCTCAAGCTTATACGTGGTTAAAATGAAGCATAAGCAAACAATAGAAAACATAGCTGAAGACATAAGAAACATACGTAAGAACATACTTTTTACGGTTCACGTACACGAATAGTTGTCAAGGTAAAAATCAATGTTGACGTTAAATGCTCTGAATTTTAATCGTTCAATCAGTTGTAAATTGTCCCGTGGAAAACTTTGGGGACTGGACGATAAATTGCAGTCTTTTACGTTTGATACATTTTAAATTCCATAACACAAAACTTTACTGATCATGAAATTCGAGGAGGCTTGTAAAATGACTATAATGACGCACTTGATCGTGTAAACGTGCTCAAAAAATATTAAATGAAGCCTCTCATTTGACAAATGACTAAGAAATAAATTAAATTTTGCTTTTACTTCTAATTAGTGTGCACTCGTCAATTATCCTTCAATCGTCCAAAACACATAATTTTCATGACTATCCACCAGTCATATTCATGACTATTTACCTAGTCATACACATGGTCACGTTGTCGTCTGTACGTTGGACTGCAGTCGCTACTGTCGCGCTGTCTGGATACTGTTACTGCAGTCAGAGTGACCGGAAATGCGTCACCTCAGTGTCTGGCGTGTCATACGCCTTGCTAAAGCTAAATGCCTGGTGCAGCTGAACTGCGTTCTACTCTGCACACTCCTGCTCTTTATTGCTCATTAATCTTTTATAATTACCGGACCACCACGTGTGGTTAATTAATGGGCGCCTATCGCCTCTCATTATTCCTCATTACTTATTATTCTCGTTTGGTACTTCTTCAATTCGCCAGCACAATGACAACCGCAATCTACAATGCTAACCTCTGACCGCCATTGTATCAATGGTATTCTTTCCAACACAGTTTATGAACTAAAGTCAGAGTGCTATCGCAATCTACGATTAAAGCTTATCTCAAAGCTTATTCACTTGTCTGCGTCACTTGTCTGCGTTAATTCAATACTATTCCTCAACAGTATTACTCAACAATATTACTTCAATACTATTCCTCAACAGTGTGTTGTATTATTTCCTCGCAGGTAAATTTACCTGGTAACTTTAAAACATTTTACCAGATATATCCACAGCCTTGTAATGCAACTTTCGGTACCATTTACCTCTCTGGGTTTACCATTTACGTACACTAGAAAAATCTTTCTCTTCTTTATTTTTTTCTCTCGCGACAACTTATTGACCCGGCATCCTATATTTTTTCTCTCGCGACAACTTATGCCCCGGCATCCTTTATTTTTTCTCTCGCGTCAACTTATGCCCCGGCATCTAATGCTCCTCTTAGCATAGGTAACTTTTTCAGCTGCACTATCCTCAGCGTGCGCTATCTATCAATTCCTGTCCTGTTAATACAGCGAATTGTTCTCTTAATAATGGATCCCTTGATCCGTAGTACTCTCTCGAAACTCTAATGCAACGACTCTCTTGCAACCACTTTCTTATTCTCTAATGCTAGAACGTTGAGTTTTACATAGGTCTTCAGCATTACCTTTGGGCAAAATGACAGTCACTACTTCCCACCAGCAACATCCTACCAGACGCAACCAGCAAGAAAACTCGAATTTGAACTTCAAAATGACACAATAAATGTTTAAAATGTAGTCACGCCACTAACTACTCAGACTTACGAATCTGGTTACTAGTTACACTGCGGCTATTACTGACTCTGACGTTTTTCTAACATTTGTATCCCTGTTACTCTCGAAATGTCACCTTTGCAGTCACGACAAATGCTCTTCAAGCCACACAATTTAGCAGAGTCCACTGTATTACACTTGGTTTGCGACAGATCTCATCGTGTTATACGAGTGGCATTAAACATATCCTGCATTGTTGCAACAAGCTAAAGAAAATATCTGCTTGAATTGCGTGGCATTCAAGGTAACCTATGGCTCTATCACCAAGAGATTTTCTAGTTCAGGCGGTCTAGAATGCTCGGACCGTAACTTAATTTTAGCAGAAACATAGTAGGGTACATTATTCTCTACAAAGTTTGTTACAATAGTAACATTATTTACTAATTTACTCGGTCCAACAACTCTGGTCACAGAAATTTCAGGCATATTTACGTTAGTAGTTTGATGTTTAATTACCACATATATTACACCACTGATCAACACAGTTCAACAGTAGCTCAATCGCATATATATGAAACAGTGATTAAAACAATACAAAAATAAGTAACAAATCCAAATTACCTCCACTAACACTCGTATATAATATACTAATAGAAAAGTGACTGCTGACAATCACTTTAAAAGGCAGCTCTCTTTAAACAATTAAAAACATCTCACGTCTATGGGTTATGGAATACACTGCTTGCGCTCACTCAGCCTCACTGCAGTGCAGCGTTCGTTTGGCCTTGACGTCTGCGCGCACTGGCTAATGCAAAAAAACTGCCTGACAAAAACTCTACCTCTGCTGCTGCACATTGTCTGCCGCAAGCTCAATGAAAATATAGGCTGTAACGGTACTATAACAATTATAACAATTGTTGCCGCTTTACTTATCTTCAATTGTAGTTTTAGTTGTCGCACGATCTCCGCAGTCGTTGTAGGCGATGCACCGTTCCTACTTCGTCCGTAGCACGAAGATAACGTAGTTGTAGAAGGCAGAAAAACCACGTCGCACTGTAGTTTGTAGGTCTGTAGTCGTCAGAACCTCTCTTAGGATCTCTGTAGACGCTGTCCTTATTCTCGGTTTCTTGTTGCTCTGACTGTCTCTGCAGATCCTCTTCTTAAACGTTCTGATTCTTTTCGTCACCAGACGTACTTCGTTAGTTCTCTTGATTGCTGACGACCGTTGATTTGTTGTAGTCACTAGATCTTCTTCTCAAACTTTGTAGGTTTCTCGTCGAATTTCATTAACTTCTTCACAGCCTTATTAAACAAATTCTTCCGTGGGTTTGTCTTTTATACTGGCCACCAAATGTGCCGTCGTGGCTACTACTTTCGGAGATTCAAAGTCGGAGACGATTTAGAGGAGTTTACTGGATGTCGGTGCTGGGCTAGGCCGGCGCTATCGGCGGGAACAGCTCAGTCAAAATGCGATTGCTCATACACGACGAGCGCTTTTACGTAGCTCGGCTAACGAATGCATGAAGGGAGGCACACCATTAATAAAAAGACACGTCCTTAAACAAAAATAGGACTTCTAAACATCTCTATTACATCAACATAATATTTTTTATAAGGAAAATCATCAAAATGACATGAAAAAGTGTAACCGTTATACAAAGGATTTGGACAATATGTATTGATTTTTTACTGTGGTGAATGATATGCTTCAAAACAATTTGGGTGGAGTCCAATGTCAGGGCAAACTCCAGCCCTTAGTTCGAATTGCCTACTTGGGCGAAGGATTTGTTGAGGAACCGTATCTTTGAAGATTTCATGAATAAATTGAGTTTTGCAAAGTAAGGATAAACACTCTCAACAGTTACGAATGTATAATAAAACAAAAGTATGACTTTAGTACGAAACAATAATCAAAGTTTTAAGTAAATACAAAAAGGAGGAGAAGCAAAATAATCATACTAATACCGAGGTATTCATTTAGACAATCACATTGAATTTCCGAATAAACGTTAACTACACTGAATGAAAAAAGCACTGAATATTTAAAACGATACTACATGAACCGGGACTATATTGAACAAGGGATTACACTGAAACTGAGCTGTGCTAAACTGACATGGGTAATTGGTGCTCGTAAGACCTGTAACGAAACAAAACTGACATTGAAACCGGTGGCAAGACTGACATTTAACATTATTCAAAGTATGGACAAGTTAATTAAGAATATCGACATTACTTGGAACTTACCAATGACGGGGCAGGAGGATAGCGCCATACTAGAAGCGGCCTAGCGATGGAAACAAGGAACAAACTAAGAAAAAGAATCCTATTTAAGAAGACCGGATCCATCTACCGACATCCAACATCACATTTCTTGCATATATACGATGTTCTGTGGTGCTTACACTGTCTGCATGCCCTAGACTGATTACATTGCACAATCCAGTGACTCTTCTCATCGTAACGAACGATGTCTGTCAGCTTGGAGGACACTTTTCTTCCTTGCTTACTAGGATTACCGTATGACTTGCAATAAAATATTGCAAGGGCATCAACAAATTCATAGTGTAAAACTGTAGGTCTGTTTTTTTTCATTAGCTAATAAGCATTGTTTACCGTCACAGAAAGCATGCACGAAAAAATTGGCCACCACCATTTTCTTTGGGCATTCGAATCCTATGAGTGCTAACAGCTTGATCCATTACGTCCACGTAACCCAAGTGAGCATTGTACTTTTGAATCCTCTCTGGTTGAGGAATGGTCACAAATTTCTTACCATTTCTATCATAGCGTTTGGCTTTTGACATTTTAGTTGAGTCGAAATTTGATGCAACGGTTACCTCTTTATTGTCTTTCCATTTCATCACTACGGTATCATCACACATCCTCTAGTCGACTGCACAACGTTGTTTATTTTTCAAAAAATTCTTTTCAGATGCAAGGTATTTGTCTGTTCTGTTGTCTCTACATGTTCCAGTAGCAAGATGTCCATGCGAAGTCAACTCTTCCATGAGAGGAATACTTGTGAAATAATATAAAAAAATAATTTGTGCCCGTATTTTGGCAGAAGGTTCCCATTTGTAATCAGATGTAGTACAACATTACCTCCTACTCCAATATTTGGAATAGCGTCTGGGTCTCGAGTCCCATTCTTCCCCATGTAAAGGTCAAATGAGTGTAGGTACCCACTTTCCGAACACATTGCCCACATTTTGAAACCAAAGTGAATCGGTTTACCATGAATGAATTGTTTGGCATAATGTTTCCCGAAATATGGGATCATACTTTCATCAATTGAATAATGCTCTGTGGAACCACCGTGCTCTATAAACTTATTTTGAAGGTGATCTAGTAAAGGCCTCAATTTGGCAGCGCGATCATTAGCCACAGGTAGTGGGTTGTCACGAAAGTGTAAGTTGTGCATTATATCTAGGAAGCGATCTCGTCTCATGTTGTTTGCAAGAAGTTTTGGAACGTGTTCTCCTGAACTTCAATAATTTTTCTTGTTAGACAGTGGGCATTTTGCTTAGAGAAACATGCCACCGAAGAAGACCTTAAGCTCATTTTCAGTTATAGCAAGAGTTTTGTTATTTTGACCAGCATATAAATTAGTTTGCTCTGTAATTAGCTCAAGTAGTCGCTCATCGAAGAACAATTGAAAATAATCTTGAGGATTCTCTGCCATATTAGCCTCGTCAGACGGCAGTGATAAAATGATAGGTTGTTCAATTGGGTTTTCTCTGCTCATTGTTGTCCATTTCCTACGTTGTTTTATTTTACTAGGCATGACATTTGGTTCTATTTTGTGTTCATCTTCACTTCCAGCAAGATGGGCTGGGGCCTGTAGGAGAAGTCTGCACAAACGATCAACATTTGCTTCTGCTTCATCGTCGGAATTGTCGCTGTCAACTTCACATTTATCATTTTCATCAACGTCAAGGAGTCCCAAAATAATATCACCATAGTGTTCAAATTCTTCTAGCATGCTTGCTATCTCCTCTGCATTCATTCTGAGGATACAAATTTTTACATAAAATTTGGAATAAAATGCTCTAAGAGTAACTATATACAACGTAATTACAATGACAAATGACAGAGAAATTATTGAGAACGTAAACGAAAATTTTCGTTCAATACGATATAAATGCCTGTTTGCCCGGAGCGTATGATTACATACGTTCATTATTCATTGTTATATAAAATGAGTAAAAAATGAGAATTTTAGCAATAAACATATATAAATCTGTAAAGACAATTGATAAGAACATGTTTACTGAAAAATTTCAAGCTAATACGAGCAATTTACAATACGAACAAAAGAATGCCAACGTTCGAGGTCTCCGTGCGCGTGCCGTCGCCTTTGCTGATGAACTGCTTCAAAACATAAACAAACGTGGATCATTCCAGTTCCATACGGGTATTGAACGTGAATTAGACCTAAAAGAACGCGCTGGTTCAAAGAGAAGCAAGTTTAACATATTTTAAACATTATAAACAATTTTTTGTTACGGATATTTATATACGCAGCGGCCCTAATGGGTTAAGTTCGTAAAAAATAGTGGCTGTCTTATTCCTCTGTCTGGAACAAATTGTAGCTGTTACGGATGCCTTCACTTATAATCTAATGGACTATCTTGTCATGTGTCCCCCTCGGTGAAACTAGTGCGTATGACTGCTACTTACAGTATCCTATTCAGGGTGATATTAAAATGTTGCGTGTTAAGTAAAATGTTCATTACAGCTGAACTCACCGAAAAGAAGGTCTCAAAATTCTACCAACACGCAAAATACAGGTGCACTCTGCGCAGAAGTTAACCTTCTAAATTCAGTGTATGACTAACATACAGAACGTATTCCGACACCAGTGCGGCACTACGCCCTGCAGTGGCGGTGTTGCTTTAATTTAGTCTCCCCTCAACGCTCGCACACTCGGCCAGGGGCCAACTGGGGCGGTGGTCAAAGACATTGTAAAGGAATGGGTAGGATGAAAACACATGGCAGCAGTGGGATTCGACCCCTCCCCTCCGAGGAGACTGATGCCTTTAAACCAGCGCCTTAGACCGTTTGGCCACGCTACCTTCTCCGACTTTCATGATATCTTCATTAAATCAAACGAGTGTTGATTGATTTAAATTATATACTTTTCATGAAGGCGCAGCTGGAGAAATTAATTTTGCAAGCGACTTTTCACGAATGTGGTCTCGATGTCTGTAAATATTATTGCTAACGCTGGTAGGTTTAAGCAACACTTTCCATGAAATAAAAATTACCCAAAGTACCGCGAAAACAACCATAATTTTTCAGGACTCCTACAGTATAGGGAGAAATTTCGTTCAAATCAGGCATTTGCTGTGTCTGCCTTCGCTCAGTGGTGTCCCCAACAACGGTAATTCACTGATCGTTTCTTGCGTGTTTTTTAATCCGCTTGCTTGCTGGTCTGCTTGTTAGTTTGCTTACCTTATGTGTCCGTCGCTCCTGCCACCCTTGCACACATTGCCCTACACTCGGTATACGAAGAGGCACAAACTTCTTTGAAAGCACACTTTTCGTTAACATGTTGATCTACAGAACGATAGAGGAAACAAGGTAGTCATTTGTGCAAGGTAAAACACACCTCTGGTTCGGTTAGCCAAATGAACGGCTTTATTTCAAACCGTGATCTATACTTACGGAAAGGTGTCAAGTATTCCACATCAAGTGAATGAATTACTCGCGTTCAGTTCATTACACCGTGAAATTTTTACCATTTCAAATACCAATTTTGCGTATCACTGATGCGGTGGTAGGTATATTATGAACATTTAATTTCTAAGCAAATTTGCTCATTGAAATGCAGCCCACGAAGCACCAACGATTGTTTCTTGTAAATTACTGTAAAAGAAGGAATAGCAATTTAGGGAAGGAAAACTTATAAGAATAATCCTTTCGCAATAAAGCGCCTCCTTCAAATAATGTCTTTCAAAGAACGTCTCTTTCGATTTCAAAAATCATCAGGTGAGCTCCATTCCAAACAATAAAATACTGCGATTGCGAGAGTGGATTGAACTCGTTTATTTCAGATGGACATATTACTCTACCTTCTCGAAACGGACAACACAACAACATGAACAACATGAGTTAGTGGTTTAATTAATCCCGTAACATAATCATTCACGGTGAAGTACGCAATTTGCCCTATGGTTCAATGAGTGCGGAAGATAGAGAGCCGCACGCCAGCTGAGCAGCGCAAGGGGAAGTGGGACTGCGAAATGAAGCTTGACACGTTAGAGAACAACCGAAAATACAGCAAACCTTCACAGTATTGACCGGCGTGGACTTATAAAACATTAACGATGGTCAACATCCACAACCCCGTACAATTATTGGAAGCAGCGGTTGGATTTCCTTCTTTTCTCGACGCAGCAAAAATACATGATACATGTAAACGAAAATAACGCAATTTACCTTCATTTTTCTTATACACGCGCGAATAAGGAAAAAGTACATATTTCCATCTGTGAGTGATAGCCTTCATTTTTGTGATTTTCTGTTCATACCGAAAATAACTCGCAGGTCCTACCGAGACTCGAACTCGGATTGTTGGATTCAGAGTCCAAAGTGCTTACCATTACACCATAGAACCCATGGTTGGCAGGGATTCTGAGAGCTAAGAATTTGACTATAGACAAAAAGCACATTGTTGCTGAATACAAAGTTTAATATTTACATAAGAAATTCAAATGAAGAATTGTGTCTAATAACTGTAAATGGACAATAAGAGTTAGATGGGATAGCCACACAAATTTTGGGATAGTAAAATTGCATGTGAATCATTGAAACATATGTGAAAATACACAAAAAAGGAATTCATGTTTTGACCGAGGAGTTTGCAAACATTTTCACCCAATAATTTCTTTTGTGCATGTTTTAGTTTTGCGAGCTGAGCTACAACCAACACGTGTTGAAATAAAAACAAAAATTTTAGAGTTAAGTCTGATCGCCTCTGCAACAGTCAGCACTATGTGTCTTTATTTATTCAGGTGAGCATAGTTCCCAGCTGCCACCTGTGGTGCTCTGTTTACTTAAATTCGAATACATGAACCTTAGGAATTGGTAGGGGCTGTAGCTCAAATGGTAGAGCGCTCGCTTAGCATGCGAGAAGTACGGGGATCGATACCCCGCAGCTCCAAACGAGTTTTAATGACCGGAATAACGGAATCATGATGGTTGTTGGCAAAACGTTCCATGGTTCACATATGTGTCTCAAATGACAACAAAATCTTAACAGTACACTTGGCATAGGCACGACTTCATTATGTGAACGGAAAAACAGGGGTTCGGTGACGAATTAACAGCGGGAGTTCAAATCCAGTCGGGTAACTGTCGCTTTTCATCCGTCAGCCAGCTACTCTGGTGTTTGTAGAAAACGAAGATTAGAGAAGTTTTAGAAAGCATTTAATTTAGTGAATTTCTGGAGAATTCCACCAAATATTTCACCAGAATTATTTTATTGTTTCCTTTATTGTGTCCTTTTATTGTGTTTTGCTTCGCGTTATTTTGGTGCATACCGTAAGATTCATTGATATCTTAGCGCACATAAAAAAATTACGTATTCCAACAGCCCGAGCGTGTCGCTTCAACATGTTGTGTGCCTGGAGGTTTGTATTTCACATGTATCTGAGTTTTTGGTGATGTTTGGCTTGGCTAGGATTTTACAATCAATAGCTCGAGAGGATTGGACGAGAGGAAAAGTTGGTGTTCTTTGACCACATACGGCGAAAATATTTATGGCCGTGCCAAACGGTCTTGTGTGGAGTCGTGGGAAACATGAACATGTTATGATTAGTAAGGATTTTTGGAGAGGCATGAGTGAAAGAGCCCCAACGGTCGTAGGAGCCTAGCCACAAGGGTGTGACAGTGATTCATGACCAACACTTGACACTGAGGGTAACCATAGCAACAATTTTCGGAGCAACGGTGACTCTCGGGAGAAGGCGGGGATCACAGAAGGCTTGGTACAGCAGTTTAACAACAAATGGTAAAAGACCAGCTCCAGGACCACCATTTAGTAAGGTGTAGGCGGGCACTTATGATGCCCCGGAGAAGTACGATTGGGCAAGTGTGAATAGAGGGCAGCCCTCAAGCATCCTTAGATGTAGCTTATGAAATAGGTTCAGTCTTGCGCCTAGAACCGTCGGAGTAGGTACGTGTTTTGTCACAAAGAGGAGGTGGTGAAAATAAAGTTAAACTGAAAAATACACTTCGAAAATACGTGAAAACATATGGCGTACGTCGAAATGTAATTATACGTGTCAAAATATAATTTAAATTTCTCTCTTTCCATTGCAGAAGAAAAGAAGTCTCACACAAAGACCTCCGTGGTCGAGACATTTAATCAAAAAATAAAGATCGAAAGTCAATTGGGGGGTGAGAGTTAGTTCTGGTTGTACAAGAGATGCTGTTCGAAAAAATATGTGATGAAAAGTTAATGTCATTAAAGTAAACATTAAATGTTTAAATGAGCACATTTTTTCAATCAAAGTAATGGGTAAATCTGGTAATCTTTGCAGGAAGGCGGTTCTTTGCAGTTCTCCATAGAAAATCATCGCCTTTGGTTCCATTTCTACATAAGGGGAACCTACACGAAGCTGTGAATACAGTTCGAAAGATATTTGCTGATCTATGAATAGCTCAAGGAATTTGAACTGAACCATGATTTCAAGACATACAGATTTCAAGGAAATCTGTCACTTGAGAATGCACGTGTGAATTGAAGCTACGACCGTGTCCTGTGCTGTTGAAAACGTAATCATGAAATAGGTTGCATTTTATGTCATGTGCTTTTGTTCAGTTGATGCGTAAGAGAATGGGCCAATCCATATCGTTAGGGTAGTATTGCCATGAGGCTATTACGCTCACATTTTTGTTTGCAATTCTGTTGTTAGTATCTCGTGAAGGGTAGTTTGTTCAAGGTATTATGTATTGCCGTGAGCATAAAATTTCTTCGATGACATCTGTAGTATTAATACTTCTACACGTGAAAGGCCTCCCATCAATTCAGATGCGCACAGAAAAACGTGCTGTGTAAGTGGGTCCCCGCACATTGGTGAGTACCGCCATTATTTTAGTATACTCTTATTTTTCGTTCGTTGCATCTTGATACTCTGTGTATTTTGGTTTCCCTGTATTTTTATGTATGTCATGATTTCATGGAGGTATGCCAATTCCTCATTTCCGAGAACCCGGTCTCCTTGTTAATGTAAATTAATGAGGGGGCAGGACCCCATGTCTCGTGACAGAAGACTACGGACGAAACCCTTTAAATCGTCGACCTTTCACTGATTGTGAAATTGCGCCTTGAAGAAAAGCTGTCGATAAGGGCAAAAGCCAACACAGTCAAGCGACCTAAAAGTGTTGGTGATATTTTGGCTAAATATGAGAATGATGGCTCAAGCCCCTCTGGTGTGTCAACTGGCAGACCTCGCAAAACTCAGCAAGAGCAAGAGACGATAGGACCTGGAAAGGACCGTTTCAAAACTGCAGCAGGAAGTTTTCGTGAAGTTAGCGAGTCTCTTGATGTCAACGTATCCAGGAAGACTGTTCCACACCGTCTTGAAGCAGCAAACTTGCATGCCAGGACTCCAGCTGTCAACCCCTTGGTCATCAAGAAGAATAGAAATAGTAGGTTTGCCTTCGTTACACAGCATATTCTCTGGACTGATGATGATTGGGAAAAAGTGTATTTCAGTGACGAATTGAAGTTCAATTTATTCGTCGATCAAATAGCGAAAGAATGTCCAAACAGGCGTCAAATTCAGTGTCAAGTTGGGTGGAGGCAGCATAATGGTCTTCGGTATGATTTCACCAAACGGTACCGGTCCCACAGTTAGACTGGAAGGATGAGTAAACGCGCAAGTGTACAAGAAACTTACGAAGACCCAACATTTATGCAAGATAATGCTTAGTGTCACACTTCAAAATTAGTGGAATCATTCCTAGATCAAAAAGAAGTCACTGTTATGGAAATGCCAGAACAAAGCTCAGATTTGAATCCCGTCGAGAATGTTTGGAAACATTTAAGAGAAAGGACAAAAGCAAGGAATCTCGGAAATTTGCAAGATTTGTGGACCGCTTTGCAAGATGAATAGGCAAAAATAACAAAAAGAATGCAACCCCTTGGGGAAGTGTTGTATCAGAAGATGTCAAGCCGAATTATTGACAATATAGGTATCATACCAAATATTTAATTGTAAATTACTTTCTTACTATGTTATTTCATTTTGTTAGCACATTTCAAATGTTTATTCAATTTCTGTAATGTTTGTCCGAACTTGAACACATGAAATTTTTGCTATTTTAATGTACTTGTTTACAACTTGTGTTTTGTCCACCCAAAGGATTTAAGATTTTAACACCTGTTAGGCAAGACATGTAACCTCATGTGTGTATCAATTGAGCTCAATGCAGCTTCTACTATTGAATTAATTGATGAGAGTTAGTCGAGTTGTTAGTTGTCCGAACCATTATGGCCGCTACTGTATAAGTATTTTGTAAGTTTAATTGCGGTGATATTACATTTCAGCGTGATTAATTCTTTTGCGTACTGTTGGATACGAAAAAAATAGGCATAATAGAAGTACGCTTTGGTATATTCGTGCTTTGAAAAGATGCCCGTTGTTCGTCAAACATACTGACTGAATTACATATATTTCAAGTTTTTTTCACTATGTAGTGAATTTTACATAGAAATCAACGTTGACTGCTTGCCACGATTATTAAATCATAATGTTAAAATGACGCGGTTCTCCTCTGGTGACAAATAACTGTGCCGGCTTGATGGAAACCTTCTATGCCTGTTCAAAACCGTAAACTTCCCCAAAACCACGTCGCGAAGGATTCTAGACTATCAGGACTCCTCAGGGAGATACAACTTTTGTATCTATGGGAATTAGCGCTCCCAGAGGGAAAATGTAAGGGCCCGAGCTGAGAGGTAGGCCTTCTTTTTGTAGAGATAAAATGTTTTTATTATGATAAGGACCATCTTTTTTTTCGGTTCACTGCTGTCCTGTTTTTCAGCACCAACTACTTTCTTCTTCAACTTTGATCTTGTTTCATAAACTTCTTTCTCAACTTACTGGTTCTATGTCCATTCTGCATAGATTCCGCGTTCCCTCAATTCCATACTAAATGGTGCCTTCCTCCTTCCTCTCTTTGGATCGCATTTGTTACGGATAGGGAGTCCTAAACTAACTAATAATCTAATCTCGACCATCAGGATGCTGTTTGATACCTCGTAACTATTTGGTATGTCACCCAGGAATTGCATAATGACAAATCCTGACAGATACACATATGGGCTATGTTATGAAAGCCTCGGGGTATGAAAAGTGCGTGACTTTAATAATGAGTCTCCTTGCAGCCTCTAATGTTTCAGAGCTTCTCATCATTAAAAATGCTCTGGAGCTGCGGGGTATCGATCCCCGTACTTCTCGCATGCTAAGCGAGCGCTCTACCATTTGAGCTACAGCCCCTGTTAATCCAGCGATATACTGTTTATAAAATTCACCAGCATCAATATAGTAAAACAACTAACAATCGAGGGGCTACATGTTTCTCATCCAACGGCGTGTTTGTAGATAGCTGTGTTTATTAATATACTTATATTAGTAAACACACTGATATACTGTGTTAACTAATATTTACCGAAATTGTCGGTAAGTTCTGCGTGCAACGCCACTTTAATAAGAACGAAAGGGCAAAAACCAGGCGACATATCATTTTTAAGAATCTGTATGTCAAAATTTGTGCGTTTCGGACTCCAAACAGGACTCCAAACCTGAGTTTTTCGTAAATCATCCTTTTCAGGTTTAGGTTCAAGTTTTTTTAGCCATTGCTCTTTTAAGTTTAGAATCAATAGCTTAAAAACCTTACTGTCCCGCGGTTATAAAATTTGTTCTAATTACCAGTTTTTGCATAATGATTTAGAATTTTTGACACGCTTTTTTTCCTCCAATGGCTACTCCTTACGTTTAATTCAATATCATATAAATCGGTTTCTCAATAATATAGACCAAATCAGCCCAACTGTTTCTACCGCAGAATAACAAAAAATGTTTATAACCTTGCCTTATTTAGGTTCATTATCTGAAACCCTTAGAAAAGAATTACTAATGTTACTGTCTTCGTTTTTTCCGCATATTTCTTTTCAAGTATTGTTAGTTAATATGTTCACTATTGGGTCAATTTTTCATTTTAAAGACAAACTTCCTGAGTGTCTCTGCTCCTGCCTTGTTTATAAATACAGTTGTGCACAATGTGCATCTGCATATGTGGGCTCAACGAGCCGCACATTGCGTGTTAGGGGGTCGGAACATGCAGGAATAAGTCATAGAACAAGCGCACGCCTTTGCCATCCTCCCCATTCTTCAATTAGGTCTCACACAGAGTTTCAATGTAATGCATCAATTTCTGAATCAGACTTTTCCATATTAGGTTATTCCAGTAATTCAGTTAAACTTAGAATTTTGGAGTCCCTCTACATCCACAAATTAAAGCCTCAGCTTAATGACATGCAGAGCGCTCACCCTCTTCACATAGTTAGAACCTTTACTCACCCCCCTGTCACTTTCTTCCATTTTTATGTGTGCCACTGTCGAGATACCAACAGTTTCTCTAGCATAGGTTTTAATGTTTCACTATTGTCATTTCAGATTGTTTTAGCCAATGATGGATCTAGGTTATTATTGTTTCACAAATGTAATTTCAGATTGTTTAGCTGAAGATGGGTGTAGGCCCGAAACGTACTAATTTTGACAGACAGGTTTTTAAAAAATGACATGTCGCCTGGTTTTTGCCCTTTCGTTCTTATTATCGAAATTGTGCTTGTGAATACAGTGAAGGTTAGAAATCCAACATAATGCAGAGATGAATAAAATATAATCATGGTTCGAAAACAAAAGCAATTGATTTTGCTGGGTAGTTTGATTTGAAGATTAGATTTAATGCGTGTTTGAGCCTCCCTAACCGCAACAAATGCGTTTCAAAGAGAGGAAAGAGGAAGACACCAATTGGTATGGGGTTAAGAGAACGTGAAATCTATGCACAAGGTACATAGAAAGAGTAGGTTGAGAAAGATCATGAAACAAAATAATGATTGAATCAGATAGTAGTAGTGGCTGAAAAACAGGACAGCAGTAAACCAAAAACTGATGGTACGTACCAACACCAAAACAGTTATTCTATTTCCACAAGAGAAAGACCAACCCAACCTTCGGCTCGAGCCACACTTCCATACGCCCTGGGAGTGAGCTAAACATACATTTACGCCTGCAGTTCGGATTCAAGATGCTTTATGGCATGATAAAATAATAAACAAGTAAACTTACATCACTGAGATAGCAAACCATAACTCATGTCAATATTTTACGGGTTATAATCAGTTATTCTAAAACATGATTCGGTATGGAAGTCTATGAAAGAAATTAAATTCTTCGTAAGTTTTAGTAAGTTCAGCTGTCTACTAGCTCCTGTAAATTGCGATGCTAAAATTATGTTAGTAAATTCCGACCTCCAGCATGCGAATTTGACCAGAGGGGCTGTAGCTCAAATGGTAGAGCGCTCGCTTAGCATGCGAGAAGTACGGGGATCGATACCCCGCAGCTCCAGAGAAATTTTAACGATGAAATTAGACAAATCAGGGGATCAGTTGAACGAAAGGGTTCGAAATTTACTTATGAGTTTGATTTATTAAGGGAACCGTTTCGGAGCATTTCAGTCAAAAATTAGATTTTCCCGATTGTTTTTTATTACTTTAAAAGAGTTTGAGATATGTCCCCGAATGTCTGTAGAAATATCAGGAACGTATCCCAGAGCTAGCGCCCCCCCCCCCCCGAGAGGGGGAGAGCATCCCCCTTACGGGCCTTTTTTTTCATTTTTGAACCTAGAGCAATGAAATTTGGTACACTGATTGGAAATGCAATTTAGAATCATTTACCTTCTATGAAAAAATGCGATTTTCTTTGAAAGAAAATTGGAAATCATAGAAAACGACATTTTTAGGGGGGGTTTTCTAAATGCTTGTTCACTGACAGTTTCTGAGCTACAGTAATGATTTTTGTATCATTGGATGCAGAATAACGTGGACATTCCAAAAAATTTAATGCTCCTCCTCAAATTTCAAATTTTCACTTTTTTACATTTCATCATTCATATTCCTCAAGGTAAGCGTCTGCCTTCTGAACCTTTTTTTATTATTGAATTTAGAGCAATGAAATTTGGTACACTGTTAGGAAATGCAATTTAGAATCATTTATCTCTCGTGACAAAATGCGATTTTCTTTAAAAGAAAATGGGAAATCATAGAAAACGACATTTATGGGGGGTTTTCTAAATGCTTTTTCTCTGACAGTTTTTGAGCTACAGTAATGATTTTGGTATCATTGGATGCAGAATAACGTGGACATTCCAAAAAATTAAATGCTTTTTCTCAAATTTCCAATTTTATATAAAAAATGAAAAAATGAAAAAAAAATTTTGTTTCGAAAAAAGTGAAATTTATGACGTCATAACTTTGGAACAATAATGAATTTTGAAAAACTATTCTATTTTTTTAAAAGCCCTTGTTTTTCCGCATCCAATTATACTAAAATCATTACTGTAGCTTAAAAACTGTAGGAGCAAAAGCATTTTTAATCTCAAAATATCTGTTATCCAACAAGTAAGTTTTCAAAACGTTTTAGATAATAACTCCGAAGTTTACCAAGCTAGAGCAATGCAGTTTGTTGCATTTGAAAGTGGAATGTGCGCTCTAAAAAGGTTATTGATAGATTGTTTGAAAAATTGTATTTAAAACTTTCCATAGTCAATTTTACCCTAAAATTATAACTTTTACCCTACCCCTTTCAACAAAATTTATTTAAATTCGGAATGAAATAAATCAAAAAAAGTTATCATAACATATTTAGAGCACACATTTTACTTTCAAATGCAACAAGCCGCATTGCTCTAGCTTTGTAAATTTCGGAGTTATTATGATAAATAAATGTATGTTTTTTTATAATAAGGAATAATTAATTTTCTATGCCCCAAATGAAAAAAACTTCTTACGTAAAAGTTGTTACGAATGTGGAGATCTAGTAGGCTGCAAATTTTCATAGACGTACGTCCAATAGAAAAAAAGTTTCCAGTTTTTCAAAATGGTTTCCTTAACAAAAAATAAGCAAACAATAGTTGAGAAAATTGAAAGATTTTTATCCCTTTGTCAACCAAACCTAAAACAGTTTAGGGAAGAGTTTTCAGGAACTAATGTCAGTACCCTGAAATATCTGGGAAATTGCCCCAGCGTGGATTTTGTGGCATAAGAATGTTTTATTATTTTTGTATGGAAAAATTATACTTTAAAAATCTTTGTCACCTAAAAAATGATCGTCACCAAAAATGATCTTTGTCACCCTAGAGAAAAAATGTTATATAAGTTTTTTCCTTAACTTTTCAGCAAATCAATGTAAACATGAAAAAAACTTGCTCTGGTTAAATAATAAAGGTATTGAATGTGTTGCACCGAATATGAACTTAAACTGAGTGGAAATAAATAACAAATTGCAGGTGCAATGCTTCTGAAATCGCTAAAAACATCGTTGCATGAATGCTATTAATTGCCCTAATTTTGTCATTTAGTTCAAAATATTTCTCTACTTGTCAAATTATCTTAGAATTTTGTCAATATCCCCAAACTGGAAACATTAGTCATCTTGGCACTGGACAGTAGACGAAGGGTTAAAAGTGCAATGCATTCTCAGAAAGCTATGATTCGCCCGTATTCACCCACTAGAACCTATGCTAATGTTTACTGTGCAGTGGAAGAATCTGAGAAGTTTATAGTCTGTGTGCAATCATTGGCTGTAAATCAGAGATTCTGATTGAATATCCATGGAGTGAAACGGTTAAAAACAGCATTATTTAACTTAAAACTGTATTCATCGTGAAAGTGATATCATTATTAGAAGTCAATTCAAATCAGCATATGTTATGAAGAAAATGAAGAAATACAGTTGAGAAATCAGACTCCTGTCTCGTCGGTTCTATGGTGTAATGGTTAGCACTTTGGACTTTGAATCCAACGATCCGAGTTCGAGTCCCGGTAGAACCTTCAAGTTTTGCGACACAATTGAGCTAATGCTCAAGTCTCATACATCAGGTGAAGTGAAACTTGAGGATTCAGCTCATTGGGCAAACGTGCGGTGTTTTCCTCGAAAAACCGAACGATCATTGAGAAATATAAAAATTGACTTTCGCAATTAATTAATACAGGGTGCGTAAGGTATCCGAGGACACTTATGTTTTTTTAATTTAAATAAAACCGATAATAATTATATTTTTTTCAGAAGATCTAATGGGAGATACTACTGTAACTAATGAAAAGAGATGCTGTAATAGTGTTTATAGAAGCGAAATACAGTAATTTAGAATATGCATGATTTCTAAATGTCGCCAGATCTTTCGTTTGCAAAGTTAGAAAGATGAATGAAAACAATGGAAACGAATTGACGCTGAGCAAAAGAAAACAGCATTGTCATCGCTCTGCTCTACTCTGAACACTTGAGTTTGTCAGAAGAGTTCATGATTTTCGGTGTTGTTAGCAATGAAGGGCACATCATGCCTCCTCAAATTATTCCACAGGGCCTTAGAGTAAATTCAGTTGCCCATGTCGAGACTCTTCCAAACCATTGTTAAGCCTTGGATAGACAGCGTAGACAATGGAAGAGCCTATGTCTTCCAACAAGATTTGGCTTCATTCCATTAAGCTCTCTAAGCCCAGGATTAAATGGCCGAGTATTTTCATGTCACCAAACTTATGACTTCCTCATGAGCTCGCAGTGGCACAGTGGTTAAATGATCGGCCTTGCATGTTTGAGACGAGGGTTCGTATCCCGGCGCTGGCGCGGCGATTTTCCCCGTTGGGTATAAGGGAAAGCTCAAGCACAATACCCCACTCAACCCAGGTGTCGGAAAGGGGACCAGCTTTACGGGGGAACCGTCATGGTGTCTTATATATAGTGTTTTTTTTTAGTTATAAGACATTTGAAAAACCAATGCTCAAGATCATATGTATCAGGCTTGATTGGAAATAAAGCATCTTAAGATGCCGATGTTTGTTGTTTTCCTAACTCACCAGACCTTAATCCTTTCGGTCGGTTATTATGTGTGGGGCGTCGTTGAAAAGGAAGTTAATACGCACCCCCATAACCCCAATCCTCTCTGATGGAAGAAATATCACAAGCAATGGAGGGCATAAATGAAGACCGCCTGGTCAAAGCTTGCAGTCGCTTTCGGGCTCGAATTGAGTCGGGGATAGAAGCCGAAGGAGATATATGGAATGAAATGTAGATTCACATTATATGTACTTGGTTTACGGCAAGAAATTGTAAGTTTCCACGATTAACAGTTTCATTTTCTGTTTTATTAAAGTGCGTAAGGTGTCCCCAGATACATACGCACCCTGTATTAATAAGCCATCTTCACCTTTCTACGGTACAGTTTGTAAAGGAAGTTAATGCAGTTCTCAATGCTCCAAAATGTGCTCCACTGCTGCATAGTTAATTTAATTGAGAAGTAAAAACTCTCACAATTGCCTCCCAATGACGCGTGCCAACCACCACAGAGCTAAGTTTCTATGTACTTTGTGTCAACTGGATGCATTTTACAAAACTATTTGGCAGCGGTGGGATTCGAACCCACGCCTCCGAAGAGACTGGTGCCTTAAACCAGCGCCTTAGACCGCTCGGCCACGCTACCGTACTGCAAGTGTTACGTTGTCTTTTATTTATTAGGCATTTTCAAAACCATTTTTCATGTATTTCACTTTACTACCTTTTCATTGAGAACATTTTAAAATTACAGTAACAATGACCTAGGAACTTGCTCTATCTTATCACAATGAGCAATAACAATATGCAATTAATGCACCCACACTGCCACACAAGTATCGTCAATTTGTAACGCCTGTTGTGATGGCACTCATCACTACAATCCAACCGCGAGCACAGTACAAAAACCACCCAGCGACTTGCCACCCCATGCGAACCAATGGTCTCGTAATGACACCTAGTACTTCCCACTGGCGCGCAATACAATTGAATAGCGAACTTCTTCTTCAAATACCGTACACAAATTTCACACCCCGGCCCTACCAAAAGCGTGCTTCCACACAAATTGATACTTCCCGAGAGAGGCCCATGAGACAAAGAACTTTCTACCGAGCAGCTCGGACCTGTCTCTTCTCTCGACATCTCTATTCAGGTTTCACCCTCAGGCTTAGAGAGGCAACACCGACCAGCTCTCACTCCGCCTCGCAGTGCTGTTTGATAGTCAGCCCAGACACCGAACATCGCGTCCAACGTTATATGGGAGTATTTTTTGTTGTGTACCAGTCGCTGGTTCAGCACCTTCTTAATAGGAACAACCCTGCCTCAGTGGGGTGCAGTGCCATGCGCTGGAGAGTTACTTTAGTTTCCTGCATCTTAATGTGCCGTGGGAGAGTGAATATGTTTATTTATAAGCATCAATAAATTACTCATCGAAATCCTTGAATTTCTCAAAGATTTGAAGAAGAATAGTATTGACAGTTCTATGTGCTGACTGTCACGATACGAGAGTAGCCTGGTCGACCTCGCGTTACGATAGAGGGATTTAAACCTCGATAGTCGAAGAAGGAAAGGGGAAAAAAGGAGAGAAAAATGCACAGAACGAGAGGGGACAGAAAAGGTAGAAAATAGAAAAAGCAGTACTAGCATAGTGCACCACGAGTTCACATTAATTTAATCAGCATGGGTAATGACACACAATTTGAAAGATTTAAACATCTTTTTATTTTGAATATTGAACACGTAATTTGAATGTGGTGATTATCAACGAACACATTCTGACATAAAATGATGTTAAGAAACACTTAATTCTGGGAATTTTCAACTGATTTGTGCTTTTGGATTTTGCATATTTTTAGGATATTGTAGTACTTGCGTATCCAACAGCACAAGCGTGTCACTTAACATGTGTGCCTGATCGCTTAACATGTGTTCTTAGTGGCTTGTTTTCACATGTTCTGGAGTTGTGTGCTACATTTTGTGTTGGAGTGGTGGGCTCGTGAATGCTTGTGTGTGTATTCGGACCATGAGCTGTGTATC
>JACJUY010003213.1:0-22398 GCA_014220935.1 Platorchestia sp. MABIK | reverse complement strand
GCGTAAGAAAATCATTGCCTTGGTTCAATCTCTACATAAGGAGAGCCTACATGAAGTTGTGAATGCCTTTCGGAAACATTTGCTGATCTGTGAATAACTCATAGAAGTTGAACGGAGACTGTACCTGAAAGAACACATGTGATTTGAAGCTATGACCGTGCTCTGTGCTGTTGGAAACGTAATCATTAAGGGATCATTTTCTTAATTTAGTCAATGCGTGGTGGGTTGGCCAACCCCTATTATTAGGGTAGTTTGTCATGAGGCTATTACGCTCGAATTTTGTTTACAATTCTATCAGTCGCGTTAGCACCTTGAGAAGGGTAGTTTGTTCAGGGTGTTATGTATTTGCTGTGAGCATAAATCTCTCCGCTAATCTCTGCAGTATTAATACCTATCCTCGTGAGGACATCCCATCAATTCAGACACGCACAGAAAAGCGTGCTGTGTAAGTGGTATACCTTCACATTGGTGAGTACCATTTTTGTTTTAGTATATGTAACGTGGATTCTTCGTTATTCAAATTTTCGTGTATTTTGTTTGCCTAGATTTTGTGTATTTTATGATTTAAGGGAGGTACGCCAAGCCCCTCCATTCCGAGAACTCGGTCTCCTTGTTAATGTAAATTAATGAGGGGTAGGACCGAACATTATCTCGTGACAATGACACACAAAATGAGAGACGTGTGCTTCGCAACGGGATGAGCGCCAGCAAACGATTGCATGATTTAACGTTTCCCAAAATTTCATGATGACTATCAAAAGTAGTTTTACGCACACTGAATCGGGATTAGAAAATAATTAATTGCTGGGCTAGCTTACACACGAAATGAACGGGGATAATGCAAAAACAATAAAACAATGACTTACACAAGGATCAAAACATGGAACACTTGATAAGTGCACAACAACACAACATAAAACAAATCACTGTATAAATAGCGCCCCATTTCACAATACTTTTCCGATGTGCTGTTTTGTACCTAAACTTGCACTTATGATCACTGTTTCAATTTCTCAACACCACAAAACACTCGAACTCCTCTGCAATGTGTCGTCGGCCTTAAGCTAGCTCCTCTCCCATTCCGGGCTTGAAGAACGCACGCAGGGTTGATCAAGCCGTTTCCGCGGTTCTTCCTTGCTCGTTGACCGATGCTGGCGACAGGCGGCACTGCAATCTGAGTTCACAAATTCGAGCGCTGGGTACCGAGGGCAGCTCAACCATTGCAGGACTCGTAGCGCCTGGCGTTGTTGTAGACTTTGGAGCTGTGCGTTTCAATCGGCGTGCTGGAGTGGCTAGCGAGATTGGGGTTGACGTCGAATTCTACATGAATATTTTGCGGTTGTGTCGTTGACGTGCTATGCCACTCATCTTCTTCTTTTCCATCCCTGGTGTTCACCGAAGTAAAGTTGAAGACGATGCTGCATTCTCACCACATTAGCTTAGGGTTCGGTGTACTTTATTTAATCTTGAGTTGTTCCTCTGTCGGGAACGCCGGCAGCGGCCGTTCCCGGCCTGTTCACAAATTGTCGAGTCTCTCTTGTATGGCCACGGAGAAAAAAAAACTCCTGATTCTTCTTGTGTCCTGCTTTTATGCGTTCCACTTGGTTCATTCTAGAAAGTTCTCGAATCTTCATGGTTACAGACAGAATTTTAAACCTGATTGGTGGAACTCTTGCTTGCTCTGACGTCTTGAATTTTTATTGGTGCATATCGTGCGCACCGTCGACACCCACGCTGTTCCTGGTCCATAAATGGCTATGAGACGGAGCCCTCACTTTGGGCTACGCTCCCTTGTCCTCTGTAGATTTGAGAACACTTTCTCACGCTTTGAGGCTGTGTCGCCGGACCTTGTGTTTGTGTTCGAGTTTTGTGCTGATGTGTGTGTGTTTGTGTGCTTGTGTTGTGTCGCCAGCCTGTGTGTTTGTGTGTGGTGGGCCAGCGGGATGCCTGAGCCAGCAGCCTGGTGACTGATGAATGGCAAGCCTCTTGAGCTCGCATAATATGAGACGAAGGCGGCCCTGTAACAACTTTTTCCTTTCAAGCTGTTCAACGGTCAAGATACTTCACGTCATCTAGCCCAACAATATATTACCTAGCGAAACGAAATAAAATATTTCATAACATGACAATATCACCATAGCGTCTGTAGGAAAATGACTTGCTTCTTCAAACGTATTTCTTCTTAAATTTTGATTTACATTAATCGAAAGATATTTCGAATACCAATTCAATTTTGCCTAATGTTCACATGTAAAAATAAATATCCAAATTGTATCACAGATTTGAAATTGGAAGGGTTACTCTGTTTCTGGGTTTGTTCATATATTTATTAGCCAGTTTAGGTATACATTTGTAACATTTATTCATAAACAGCATGGAGAACATTAGTATGTAACTCCACTGTGATGGCTTTAGAGGAGATGCACATGATAGGTCTAAGGGTGCTTGCACACCAAAAGACTGAAAGCGAGAAAGCAAGAGAGAGAGAAAGATGTCAGGCGAGGTCTATCACACATCAAAAGACAGCCAGTTTGCTCCTGAATGTCATGGAGAGAGGTCTATAACAAAAACAAACAGTACAAGCATGTGTTTGTAACGTTGAGTTTCATTCCTACTTCATCCCATTGCTTTAAAACATGTAATCTGTCACTGTGCTTTGGATCTTTAAGTTCAAAAGACACAGTACAGCATAAACTTCGGATATAAGGAGTTCAGTCTATGCTGGAAGAATTGAGCAGCACACCTCTCTCGTCGACATCTCACTGAACACTGCCAGAGGCTTCCCGCTACAGCTTTCAAGCGTGAAACCATCTTCAAGTCGCTTTCGCGCTTCAGCTTATCTTCAGGCTTTCTCGCTCGCTCGCTTGCTTGCGTTGTGTGCACTCCCATAGGAATCCATGTTAATCAATTCAAGCTCGCTTGCTTTATCGCTTCAAATCTTTTGGTGTGCATGCACCCTAAATCCTACCTCTGCCATTGGTGATGCACAGTCGGAACCACTTGAAATAAGCCAAGGAGGTCGACAAGGGTCTGCCTGTGGGCCTCTCATATTTTAAATCTTTTTCAAATGTAGAGTTGAATATATTTTGACATACTCTTACTTTTTGCTGACGTCAAAATACTTTCTATGGCTCTTCCTGACTAAAATCATGTTCAATTACTGAAAATAAATAGCGACCTGCAAAATGCTCCAATTTAGTTGAATAACATAAGCCTCAACAGCGATAGGACAAAATACATAATTTTCTCGTATAAGCGGAAGCGTCTCTTCCTTGAGGCAAAATAAGCGATAGTCAAATTGATGAAATTCGGTTTCATAAGTTCATCAACGTTTCTCTAACTTTCAAACCTGACAAAGAAATACAATATTGCATGTACAGAACGCGAAGGGTGTACATGTCATCATTAGGTCATTACGCAGCCGAAGCATTTAAAATATTAATTAATATACCAGGTGTCCCACAAAATGTTATTTTTTCTTAGTGTAGTCAATTTTGTTTCCTTTTCGAATAATTGAGTTTTGAAAATCGGTTGAAAAACCACTTTAAAATGATCGATTTACTGAAAGAGATAGAAAATAAATAATTTGTCAAAGGAAGAGTTATAAAAACATCACTGGTGTTCTTCATTTCTCAATACCTACTGTAAATAATAATTTCACAATGGTGTATCCTTACAACCGCGTATCACCCCCATCATTAATAATTCTTCGACAACGAATTGAAGAAGTGTTTCAAGAACTGAAAGAAAACGGGGAAATAATCCATAAAACCATTTTTTTTCAATGGTGACTACAAGTAATACTTGCCTTGAGAGAAATGGAGGGTATGTCGCAAGATACTAAAAAACTTTATTTATTTTAAACGTTATTTCAGGTAATGATTTGTTACTCTTTTAAATTTTTGTTTGTTCTGTTTATTGGAAAGTACAAAATAAGGAAGAATATCAATATTGTTTAAAAACTTTTCCTTTGAACAATTAGTTTTTCTACCCCTTTTGGTAAATCGATAATTGTAAAGTGGTTATTCAACCGATTTTCAAAAACTTAATGTATTCGAAAAGGAAACCAAATTTACTACATTGGGAAGATACAATTCAAATATGTTAACTTAAAACGGAAGTATAATATATTAAAAAGTTAGGGAAATTTTTGTGGGACACCCGGTATAATTATAATATTTATAATATTATTATATAGTGTATTATTTTAACCGAAGAAATGAGAACATATACCGTCGTAGTTGATTTAACTCCAAAACAGCGATTTAGAAATCACCAACGTTTCATATGTTGCCTGATTGTTCATGAAGTTCGGTTGGACCTAATGGGATGTGATGGCAATGTCTCCCTTGCAGTAAAAAGAAACACATTCACAACGTTCAGATACCATATAAAGATTAGAAATTAAACGGAATATTCAAATCATTACCGATGAGACTCAAATCAGTTGTTGACCATCAAATGAATTCTTCATAAATCCCCGAACACATAAAGTTCTGAGTTACAGACGACGGGAAAGCTATTTTCTATGGCACCCAAGAACTACTTTCTAATGAAAGGTTCGATATGTATGCCATTCTTTATAGATGTTCATTCACAGTGTCACATTCCTGTAAAACGTCCGTGCATCGTATCTACGAATAAAACGCTACAAGTAAAAATGCGTTTGGCCGACCACTTCCATTATATAATGCCTGAAGAAGAACCGTCATCGAATGAGAAATATGTCCTCGTGGATAAGCGCAGCATATGCGTAATTCTAGAACCTTTACCCAACCCATCAGAAACGGCTGTGACAACGCCAACGGACATCGTTTGAAAGCTTCGTTTACTCGCATCTTTCCCTCACCAGCACCCCTTTAACTTCTACCCTGCGAGAGTTCCGATCCGTAGTTACCAACCACCTCTTTTCTCTTCCAAGAATATATTAATGTATCTGTAATCATAACCATCTGTGAGGGCCCGAGCTAATGGTTAGGTAGGCATTCTTTTTGTTATAATAGAATAGGTTCTTGTTTTGTTACGGACCATCTTTTTCGGTTCATTGCTGTCCTGTTTTTCAGCACCTACTGCTTTCTTCTTCAAGTTTTTCTTGTTTCATGATCTTCTTTCTTAGCTTACTGTTTCTATGCACCTTGTGCATAGATTCAGCGTTCCCTTGACTCCATACTAAATGGTGCCCTCTTCTTTCCTCTCTTTGGATCGCTTTTGTTGTGGATAGGGAGACTTAATCTAACTAATAATCTAATAATCTAATTTTCCATCAGCCGATTAACATTCAAGTATTGTCATGCGTAACCTGTTTATTCTTAGGCGTGACGAATACGCCTGAAGCCCAAGAGGGTAGGTTGCTCCTTCTGGGAGGCAGGCCCGGGCATTCAGGCTAGAGCTGTGAGAAAATTGTGCACTTACCTCTCCTGCCCTTCGGGCAAGTGAGGACTTTCTAGAGAAAATATCCTTAACTAAGACACAACTTCTTGATTGTCGCATCAAAATCTGAGTTACAACTCAAAATCACTTGAGTTTCATTCGCATCATCAACCTGGAACCCACATGCGAGATGAGTATCCATGCCTATATGTATTCATTTGAGCCCTATTCCCATCAACTGATTCGCGCGTAGGTCAGCCAACATTCGGCTTCAGAGTGTGTGACATTATCTTAATGCGTAGGCTAGCCGTAGGATATTAGGTGTGGTAAACTCATTTTCATGTATTCGACCATTCTCTGTTGCGTAAAATAATTCTGTAATTCTCTTCGAGGCAATAAATTAACGATTTGGCTAAGAATTTCCTCAATTCCCGTAAGAAAGAAGTGGTAAGTTATCGCTGTTGACTGAAGTTGACTTAATAAAATACATTTTATTCGGTCTCGGTCGCAAGCTGACAAGAAGCTTAAAAATTAGGTTATCTAAGATGAATTAGGTGTGTCTAATGGACGTGTTGAACATTTGTCTCGGTTTGGGCGTACGGTTATGAGCGAGCGTCAGAGAATGGACAGGATTTTATGGCAATGTAATGAAGAGCTAACTACGTGCTCGCCTCTCAGCTTCGAACAGGCAGCAAAGACCTCCACAAGTAAAAAACGTGAACCATAAAATTACGAATTAGAAAGCTTAGGGGAATCGACCTACACCGGGTCCTTGTTAGACCAGTGCGATTAATATGGCACCGGGTAAAGCCTGAGTGACCGCGCGAGGTTGCCTCACCCCTAACTCGCCCCTCCCTCCTCTCTTTGGTCTTTGCTCCATTTTTGAGGAGATCATCGAGGAGAACATTAGCTGTCACTTAGAATCGAGAGGTGGAACAGAGCAAACAGAGCGAGAGAGTGCGGAGTCATTCAGGATCCGGTCGCAAGTCAGAGATGAAAGAGTCGAGAGGGGTATGAAGTCAGACTTGAGACTCGGTCACCTCTCAAGTATTGAGAGTGAAAAGCTATATAACCACCAGCACTAAACTAAAGATCGAAGGCTAAGATTCAAAGGGTATGGTTTCAAGATTCATTGTCAGTCTAGTACGCGATTAGCAGAGGAAAGTAACTCTTATTTTAAGGTCTACAGCTAAAATTGACTTGTTGAGATACCACTGGTTGTAAACCCGGTGCCAAGCGCGTGCTCGCTCCCCTCCTCGGTACTTGCCGTTCACACCAGTAAAACATTAAATATATTTTTTTAAGTACCAACCCGCACGAACGACACAGAAACGCGCGCCTGGAAACACGTGCTTGGTCAGCGCTGCCAAAGTTGTTGTTTGCTGAATGAACTAGGGGTTGGACGTACAGGCTTACGGAAACTCCACCCGTAATTCATAGAACCTCCTAAACTCATAATCCTAAAATTTGAGGCCGCAAGCCTCTGGTGACAGTGACCCCTTTTTTAATTAGGCTCATAATATTCACATTAACGTAGGGATTAACAAAATATTCATGACAACGACAAATGCTAACTAATGTAAATTAACCTTCATGCGATTAAATATCTGAGTAAAATAGTGTGTCTCGCGTGTGACTGGTGACAGCTTATTTATTAAATAATAGAGACAATACTTCTTGATTAGGGATTAATTACAAATGACTGTGATTTGTGAATAATAAACAAAGTATAGGAAAGTGACACAAAAAGCGTTACGACGATAATAATCAAAGCTTCGCATACATCAAGTCATTCTGATAATATAACCTTGTAGGACGTTTAGGACCTACCGTAATAGTGGTGGGTAGCGATGGAATCACCAAAACGTAGGGTATATAACACTGCCTGTATTGCTTCAGACCTTCTCATGTGTTAAAAATATTTTGGAGCTGCGGGGTATCGCTCCCCGTACTTCTCGCATGCTAAGCGAGCGCTCTACCATTTGAGCTACAGCCCCTCTTGTCAAATGCGCGTGCTGGATTTTAGAATTTACCAGTATAATCATAATATCGGAATTTACAGGACCTAGTAGACGGCTAAATTTACTAAACTCACGACGAATTTTATTTTCTTTCATAGACTTACAAACCGAATCGTATTTTAGAATAACTGATTATCAGCCGTAAAATATTGACATGAGTTATGGTTAGCTGTTTCAGTGATGTAAGTTTGCTTGTTTATTATTTGATCCTCTTATTCACCGCTTGTTGAATCCAAACTGCAGGTGTAAAGGTGAGTTCGGCACACTCCCAGGGCGTATGGGAGTGTGGCTCGAGCTGATGGTTAGGTAGGTCTTCCTCTTGTTGAAATAGAATAACTGCTTTAGTGTTAGTACGTACCATCTTGTTTTGGCTCATTGCTTTCCTGTTTTTGAGCCCCTACTTCTATCTTATTCAATTTTTATTTTGTTTCATGATCTCATTTTTCAACTTACTGTTTCTATGCGCCTTGTGCATAGATTCCGCGTTCTCCTTACGCCGTATCAATTGGTGTCATCCTCTTTCCTGTCTTTGAAGCGCACTTGTTGCGGTTAGGGAGGCTCAAACAGGCATCTAATATAATCTTCAAATCAAGCTACTCAGTAAGATCAATTGCGTTTTGGTTTCGAGCCATGATTATATTTTGGTCATCTCTGCATTATGTTGGATTTCTAACCTTCACTGTATTCACAAGGACAATTCCGGAGTTAAATTAGTAAAAACAGCTATCTAAACACACGTTAGCTGGATGAGAAACACGTAGCCCCTCGATTGCTAGTTCTTTTACTATATTGATACTGGTAAATTATATATTTGTAAATCGCGGGATTGACAGGGGTTGTAGCTCAAATGGTAGAGCGCTCGCTTAGCATGCGAGAAGTACGGGGATCGATACCCCGCAGCTCCAGAACATTTTTACTGATGAGAAGCTCGGAAACATTAGAGGCTGCAGGGAGATTCATTATTAAAGTCAACCACTTTTCATGCCCCGAGGCTTGCATTACATTGCCCATATATCTGTCAGGATTAGTCACTATGTAGTTCCTGGGTGACGTACCAAATAGTTACGAGGTATCGAACAGCATTCTGATAGTCTAGAATCCTTCGCGACGTGGTTTTTCCCCTCAGGGGGATACAACTATTGTATCTATGGGAACTAGCGCTCCCAGGGGGACAATGTGAGGGCCCTAGCTTACTGTTAACGCAACGAAACGCAACGAAAACGCAACGAAAACTCAACGAAAACTCAACGAAAACTCAACGAAAATTCAACGAAAACTCAACGAAAACTCAACGAAAACTCAACGAAAACTCAACGAAAACTCAACGAAACTCAACGAAACTCAACGAAAAGCAATGAAACGCAACGCAACGAAACGCTGCTTACGACCTACTTTAAATGTCCCAGTAACTTTGTTTTTGCAAATTGAATTACCTGTAATGACAAACGGTTAAATTGATCGTTTTAACTTTGGCCTGAAGGCCAAAGCGACAGCTAAATAGTTTATGACCGAAGCTGTCGTTAAATGAGTTATTATTATTATTATTTGAACAGGGGAGAGTTCCATCAAGCCGGCACAGTTATTCGTCACCAGAGAAGAACCGCGTTATTCTAACATTAAGATTTAATAATCGTGGCACGCAGTCAACGTTGATATCTATGTCAAATTCACTACATAGTGAAAAATCCTTGTAATTCAGTCTGTATGTATGACGAGCAGAGGGATCTTTACAAAGCACGATTATACCTAAGCGTACTTGTATTATGACTGAATGTTTTTGTACTCTACAGTTCACGGAAGAATTGATCACACTAAAATGTAAATTCACCGCAAATAAACGTACAAAATACTTATATATATATATCATTTTGTTATTCCATTCAAGTTATAGTTAAACTTGCTTCCAACCTTTTAACATAAAAGAAAAATGAGAAGTGCTAGGTCGATGATTTGAAAGGTTTCGTCTGTAGTCTTCTCTAATCTTCGTTTTCTACAATTAGCTGAGTAGCTGGCTGTAATGAACAACAGCAGTTACAGGACTGGATTTGAACTAACGCCGTTAATTCGTCACCGAATCTCAGTTTTTTCACAATGAAGGCGTGCCTATTCCTTGTGTACTGTTATGATTTTGTTGTCACTTGAGACACATCTGTGAACCATGGAATGTTTTGCCAACAACAACCATCATGATTCCAATATTCCCGTCATTAAAACTCGTCTGGAGCTGCGGGGTATCGATCCCCGTACTTCTCGCATGCTAAGCGAGCGCTCTACCATTTGAGCTACAGCCCCTACCATTTTCGGGTGGTTCATGCATTCGGATTTAAGTAAACACAGCACCACTAATGGCAGCTGTAAGCTGTACTCACCTGATTACATAAAGAAATATAATGCTGACTGTCGCCGAGGTAATCAGACTTAAAACTCTAAAATATTTGTTTCACTTTCAACACGCGTTTTTTGTAGCTCCGCTCGCAAAACTTAAACATGCACAGAGGAAATTATTGTGTAAAAATATGTTTGTAAATTCCTTTGATAAAACATGAATTTCTTTATTGTGTTTTTACACATTTGTTTCAACGATTCACATGCAATTTCACTATCCCAAAATATGTGTGGCTATCCCATCAAATTCCCATTGTCCATTATTAGTTATTAGACAATTATTTATTTGAATTTCTAATCGTAAATAATTAAGCTTTATATTCAGCAACAATGTGATTTTTGTCTATCGTCAAATTCTAAGCTTTCAGCATCGCTGCCAAGCATCGGTTCTATGGTGTAATGGTTAGCACTTTGGACTCTGAATCCAACAATCCGAGTTCGAGTCTCGGTAGGACCTGCGAGTTATTTTCGGTATGAACAAAAAATCACAAAAATGAAGGCTATCACTCACAGATGGAAATATGTACTTTTTCCTTATTCGCGCGTGTATAAGATAAATGATAGGAAATTGCGTTATATTCGTTTACATGCATCATGTATTTTTGCTTCGTCGAGAAAAGATAGAAATCCAACCGCTGCTTCCAATAGTGGTACGGTGTTGTGAATGTTGATCATCGTCAATGTTTTATAAGTCAACGCCGGTCAAGACTGTGAAGGTTTGCTGTATTTTCGGTTGTTCTCTAACGTGTGAAGCTTCATTTCGCAGTCTCACTTCCCCTCGCGCTGCTCAGCTGGCGTGCGGCTTTCTATCTTCCGCACTCATTGAAACATAGGGCAAATTGCGTACTTCGCCATGTATGATTATGTTACGGGATTAATTAAGCCACTAACTCATGTTCCATTTAATCATGTTATCTGTTTCGAGAAGGTAGAGTAATATGTTCAGCTGAAATACACGGGTTCAATCCAGTCTCACAATCGTAGTATTTTATTGTTAGGAAAGTAGCTCACATGGTGATTTTGAAATAGAAAGAGACGTTCTTTGACAGAGACAAATTTGAAGGAGACGTTCTTTGAAGGAGACGCTCTATCGTGAATGGCTTATTATTATAAGTTTTCCTTCATCAAATTCCCATTCCTTCTTTCACAGCAATTAACAAGAAACAATCGTTGGTGCTTCGTGGGCTGCATTTCTATGGGCAAATTTCCTTAGAAATTAAATGTTCATAATATACCTACCATGGTATCAGTGATACGCAAAATTGGTACTTGGAATGGTAAAAATTTCATGGTGTAATGAACTGAACGCGGGCAATTCATTCACTTGGTGAGGAATACTGGACACCTTTCCGTAAGTATAGATCACGGTTTGAAATAAAGCCGTTCATTTGGCTAACCGAACCAGAGGTGTGTTTTACCCTGCACAAATGACTACCTTGTTTCTCTATCGTTGTGTAGATCAACATGTTAACGAAAAGTGTGCTTTTAAAGAAGTTTGTGCCTCTTCGTATACCGAGTGTAGGGCAATGTGTGCAAGGGATGGCAGGAGCGACGGACACATTAGGTAGGCAAACTAACAAGCAGACCAGCTAGCGGATTAAAAAACAAACAAGAAACAATCAGTGAATTTCAATTGATGGGGACACCGCTGTGCGAAGGGAGACACAGCAATTGCCTGTTTTGCCAAAATTCCCCCCCTCAGGGGGATACAACTATTGTATCTATGGGAACTAGCGCTCCCAGGGGGACAATGTGAGGGCAGTAGCTAACGGTTAGGTAGGCTTCCCTGTTGTTAAAATAACACAGGTTTTTGTTTACCAAACGCAACGAAACGCAAGGAAACACAACGCAACGAAACGCAACGAAACGCAACGAAACGCAAGGAAACACAACGCAACGCAACGAAACGCAACGAAACGAAACGCAACGAAACAAAATGCATCGAAACAAAATGCAACGAAACAAAATGCAACGAAACAAAATGCAACGAAACAAAATGCAACGAAACAAAATGCAACGAAACAAAATGCAACGAAACAGAAGCAACGAAACAAAATGCAACGAAACAAAACGCAACGAAACAAAACGCAACGAAACAAAACGCGACGAAACAAAACGCGACGAAAAAAAATGCGACGAAACGAAACGCAACGAAACAAAATGCAACGAAACAAAATGCAACGAAACAAAACGCAACGAAACGCAATGAAACGCAATGAAACGCAATGAAACGCAACGAAACACAGTGAAACACAGTGAAACACAACGAAGCGCAACGAAACGCTGCTTACGACCTAATTTAAATGTCTCGGTAATTTTGTTTTGTAATTGACTTACCTTTATTGATAAACTGTTCAATTGATATTATTATAACTATGAAAAACATCCTTAGGTAGAAATACCGAAGCGACAGCTAAATAGTCTATGACCGAAGCTGTCGTTAAATGAGTTTATTATTGTTATTATTCCTCGCTATAATGGGGGAGTCCTGAATAATTATGCGTGTTTTTTCGGTATTTGGGGCAATATTACTTCATGGAAAGTTTTGCTTAAACCTACCAGTGTTAACAATAATATTTACCGAAATCAAGTAAAATTGCATCCTCCAGCTGCGCCTCCATCATGTGAAGTATAAATCAATTCATGTTTGATTTAATAAAGACATCATATTAGTCGGAGAAGGTAGCGTGGCCGAGCGGTCTAAGGCGCTGGTTTAAGGCACCAGTCTCTTCGGAGGCGTGGGTTCGAATCCCACCGCTGTCATATGTTTTTCATCCAACCCATTCCGTCACAAAAACAGAATTTCTTTGACCACTGCCCCAGTTGGCCCCTGGCCGAGTGTGCGAGTGTTGAGAGGAGACTAAACCATGTAAAGCAACACCGCCACTGCATGGCGCAGAGCTGCGCTGGTGGCGGAATACATTCTGTGTGTCAGTCATACACTCAATTTAGAAAGTTTACTTCTACGTGGAGTGCATCTGAATTTTGCGTGTTAATAGAATTGTAAGACATTACGAGCTAGATCCACTGAGAGGAGACATATGACAAGATTGTCCAGTAGATAATAAGTTAAGGCATCCGTAACAGCAACAAAGGTGTTTCAGAGAGGGGAAAAAGGTGGGCACTATTTTTTACGAAATTGAGGGAACGGGGAATTTACGCTTAAAGTGTCTTCCCTCTCGAGATCCTCTGCGCGCAGAAACAGTAAGTTAGAAGTGACGCTTATGAAATACAATAGAAAATGAAAAATGAAGTAATAGGAGCTGAAAAACAGGACAACAGTGAACCTAAAAAAAAAAACTCTATTTCTGCTAAAACCCTGCTTGACTTTCGATCTAGGACCTCACATCTTCACCCATACAGCGCTAGTTCCCAAGGATACAATTAGTCCATCCTCCTGAGGAGCTAAGCGGCCTATTTAAAAAAAATAAATATGTAACAACCTTCACAACCAAATGCTTTTTAAAATTACGAAAATGGGAAGTACTTAATTTCATTTATTATCATTTGAATGGTTGGACAGAAGGAGATTTACCATGTCTTGAATGGCTGCATTTAATATATAAATAAATCATGCTGCGGTAATTAAATTGGTATATTCTGAAATACAGCACAAGTTTTTGACGAGAGGGGCTGTAGCTCAAATGGTAGAGCGCTCGCTTAGCATGCGAGAAGTACGGGGATCGATACCCCGCAGCTCCAGTCGAATTTTAACGATATGGATAGGCGAATCATTTAAAAACGCCCTATTGAAAAGCTTTGATTTGCCAGTATTTATACGTACGAACATGAACTGACGCTTACTGTGCAGTGGAAGAATCCGTGAAGTTTAAAGTTTGTGTGCAAACATTTGCTTCAAATCAGAGATACTGATCGATCATATGTTTAGTGAAAGGAATAAAAACAATTATTCTAAAAACTAAGTGGCTTATGAAATTGATGTTATTAATAAGTGTGAAATAATTTCCTCATGCGTGAAGAAATACAATCGAAGAATTAAGCCGATGTCGCGCCGGTTCTATGGTGTAATGGTTAGCACTTTGGACTTTGAATCCAATGATCCGAGTTCGAGTCTCGGTAGAACCTTCAGGTTTTGCGACGGTACTGAGCGAAGGTCATGTCTCAATTCGGCTCCATAAGTCGAAGCTGAGAATGCTGCTCATTAGGCGTACATGGCATTTATTCTTCATACGAAACTAAATGTTTCTTCCTTTATGAAAACCCTAGTAATCGGTAAACAAATTCATTTGCCGCATAAGAGATTTTCCTCTGATTTTCGAATCATTATGATATATGAATTTGTCAATTTATAAAATTAAGATTTCTTATTTAATCTAATATTGTTTTAACAGAGAAATCAAAAATAATTCTCACAATATTGGCACCCAATGACCTCATGCCAACTACTTTAGAGCTCAGGTTTCATGTACTTCTGGGCAACCGCATGCATTTTATTAAAATCAATGGCAGCGGTGGGATTCGAACCCACGCCTCCGAAGAGACTGGTGCCTTTAAGAGGATCTACTACCCTAAAATCGGGAAATTTTTCAAATTCCAGTTATTTCATTTTCTTCGCGACCTGGTGAGCACAAATTGAAAGGGATATTCAAAATTGAATTCTGAAGACAATTGCTTCTGTGAAAAAATTTCAATTTTCGCAATAGAAAATGAGTTTTTTTTGCAAACAAAAAAAACATGTCCTCACGCAAAACATTTCACCCTACAATTTTCGACGTAGAAGCGTATTTTTGGTCTCGTTCGACGCGGAATAAATGTGACAATAGCGTGACGAAGCGTTTACTGGAATTTCTAATTATTTAGTAAATATTTTGAAAATATGTTCAATTTTTTTTTTTTGCCTTAATAATCCAAAATTTTTCACTATAAAAATATAGTTTGAAATTTAAATAAAAAAGCGCTTCGTTACCCTATTTTCACATTCATACCGCGTCGAATGAGATCAAAAACACGCTTCTACGTTAAAAATTGTAAGGTGAGAAATGTTTTTTGTGAGGACATGTTTTTTTGTTCGTAAACTAACTCATTTTCTATTGCGAGCATCGAAATTTTTTAGAGAAGCAAATGTCTTCAGAATTAAATTTAAAATATCCCTTTTAATTTGTGCTCACCTAGTTGAGATAAAAATGAAATAACGAATTTGAAAAATGTCCTGGTTTTAGGGTTGTAGATCCCCTTAAACTAGCGCCTTAAACCGCTCGGCCACGCTACCATATTTATAGACGGACGATGTCTCATACTTATAAGGCATTTACAACACCATTTTTCATGTATTTCACTTATCTATACTACCTTTTCATTGCAATTGCTCTGAGAACATTTAAAGTTACAGTAACAATGGCACAGGAACTTGCTCTGTCGTAGCCTAATGAGCAATAACAACATGCAATTAAAGCACCCACACTGCGACGCAAGTAACGTCAACTTGTACCGTCTGTTGTGACTGACACTCATCTTTACAACCCAACAGCCAGCACCGTACTATACCACACATCGACTTACCAGTAGATGCGAACCAATAGATTAGTAATAAAATTCGGTATTTGCTATGCAGAATGCATTACAACTAAATGGCGGACTGCTCTTTGGAATGCCGTAAACTTATCTACCACCCAGGCCGTACAGATTCCAATGTCGCAGCATTTCTACCCCGCCCACCCATCTCCCTCCACCTCCGAGTAGCTACAGCAAGTTGCCATTCGCGCCAATTATTTACTATGTAGTGCTACTCAGGTTTATTAAAGTATCTGTTCGTTATACAGTTATTATTAATCACTGCATTATAACCAATACAAGTACTTAGTATTAAATCATAATAAATCATGACAACGAACGCTGGTATTTGGCAATTCGACACTATCTCGGTACTCAGGGACAGGGATTCTCAAGGGGTTCTCAAACTTCTCAGCTTAACCTATCTTGACCTTAAAGTAACCTAACTAGCCTAACCTAAATTAACCTAACCTAACTTAAGGGGGACGACCCAGGGATTTTCGGGCCCAATTGGCCAATTTTTTTCTTTGTTGAAAAAGGGTCCTTCGGGGGTGAACTATTGTGTCCTAAAATTTTATGGGGCTACGGACACTAGACACCCTCTTCCTCAAGGGTGGTGTAAGTGGACCACAAATAATGAATTTTTGACCACATATAAAAGAAAATGAAAATGAAAAATCTGGCTTTTTAGTTTGTTAGCAAGGTTTTAAGAATTTTAAAACTGTCTTTTATTTTGTCGTAGCATGAAAACTCATTGACTTGAATTCATTTAAAATATCGGATAAAATGACATAAAAAACAAATATTTCCCATTTTCTGAAAAACGAAGGCGAAATCGAAAAAATGATTCATACAAAATGTGTTTATTTTGAAAAATTATATATAATGGCTTATTTCAGAAGAATCAGTCGAAAAATAAAAAATTTACCATTCATCAAGAAATAAAAAATAATTTTTTCATTCATAGTTTATACATGTAATTTACAATTCACAGGGTAAATGTGAAATTATGCATGCATATTATTTGCAGACGATAATACAACATGATAATACAACACTCCAGGTAAAACTTTTGTTTTATGTGTCTTTTGAAAAAAACTCATTTACAACATTCATAGGAATAGAAGTATTTGAGTTTTCATGCTAGGAAAAAACAAGTCAGTTTTGAAATCCTTGAAACATTTCTAACAAGCTAAAATCCTTCAATTTCTCAATTTGTACATTTAATTTAGTTTATTATAGTTTTAAAAAATCATATATTTTAGTTATTGATCAAAAATTGCATTTTAAAAAACAACGAAAAGGAAAATAATAAATTCAAATATTTTAATTTGTTTGCAATGTTTCAAGGGTTCCAAAACTGTTTTTGAATTTGTTCTAGCATAAAAACATATTGACTTCTATTCTTTTTAAAATTTCGCTAAAAATAAACTAAAAAATTAATATTTTAATTTTAAAAAACTAAGGCCTAAATCGAAAAAGTTGCTCGAGTATGATTTTTTTATCAACAAATACATATACTGGCCAAATATCAGAATAATCGGATCAACAAAATAATAAAAATGGGTTGACCCTCTTAACCCAACTTTTAAACGTAACCTAAATTAACCTAACCTAACCTTTCTGAAGCTACTCGCAGGTGGAGGGAGAGGGGTGGGCGAGGTAGAAATCTTGCGACATTGGAGTCTGTGCCCCCGGGCCGCACAGAGTCCAATGCCGCAGGATTTCAACCCCGCCCACCCCTCTCCCTCTACCTCCGAGCAGCTACAGCACCACCTCCTAGCAGCTACAGCATTGTTAGGTTAGGGTAATTTAGGTTAGGTAAGTTAACTTAAGTTAGGTTAAGTAGGTTAGGTTAGGTTGGGTTAGGGTAGGCCAAGTTCAGTTAGTTTACGATTAAGTTAAAAAAGTTTGAGAATCCCTGTTTTTGAGTGCCGATGGAGAGTCGAATGGCCAAACACCAGCGGTCGTTGTCATAACTTATTACATTGATTTAATGCAGGTTAACTTTAATATTCCGTTTTAGGATCCACTTACTAAGTACCTGTAGTGGTTATAATGCAGTGATTAATAATAACTGTAAAGCGAACAGATAGGTTAATAAACCTCAGTTGCACTACATAGTTAAAAAATTTGCGCGAATGGAAACTTCATGTCGCAACTCGGAGGTGGAGGGAGAGGGGTGGGCGGGGTCGAAATCCTGCGGTATTGGACCCAGTGCCCCCGGGCCTACCAATAGCGGGATTCTAAAGCCACCAGACCACGCAACTTGATACTTCCGGAGAGAGGTCTATGGGAGAATAAGCGGTTTCTGCGAAGCAGCTTGGACCTCTCTCTCGTCTAACGAGACAGCCCTATACAGGTCTCTCCCCAGGCTTACAGACGCAGCACTGACCAACTCGCACTCCGCCTCGCAGCCCAATTATACAACCCAGACACTGGGTACCTTCTCTAGCATTATGGCTCAATACATTTTGTAGGGCTCCATTCGCGTGTTCAGTATCACTGCCTTTTTAACTGGACCAACCCTGCGTCAGTGGGGGTTCGTGCAAACGAGACTAAAAAAGACTAAAACTGTGTGGTGCGCTGGAGAACTACTTTAGTCTTCTGCATCTTGCTGGGCCGTGGGAGAGTAGATAAATTATTTACAGGTATTAACAAATTACAAAACGAAATCCATAAATTTTCCAATGATTTAGAGCAGTACAGAGCCTTGGCTTCGTCTCGACGGATTCAGAGTTCGAAGCGCTGACGATAACACCATAGCATCCTTGAGAATAGAACTTACTTCTTCAAACCTATTTTTTCTTGAATTTTGAGATAAATTAATCGATACATATTTTGAATACATTTTTTTTCTGCAGGATGATTTTTTTAAATACGAGACTTGAAAAAATCTTTAGCTTGTGATACAATGAACGGATTTTTGAAAACAAAACGGAGTAGAATTCTGAAATTTGAATCTTTTATTTGGACTAATTTTTGAAGATGACATTCTTCATGTGGTGTCCACTCGACTGCAAGCAAGATTAATGTTTCATTAATGTGTAAGTACCAAATAAAAGATATAAATCGAAGGATTCTGCTGCCGTTTTGTTTTCAAAAATCCGGTCATTGTCTCAAAAGTTATTGAAGATTTTTTTCGGGTCCCATATTTAAGTAAAATGAACAAAGCCTAGTCTTCCAATAAAAAATTATCCTTTTTAAGCTTACCCTATCAAACTTTTAAACTGAATCACTGACTTGAAATTATAAAGGTTGTTCTGTCTCTGTGTTTAAGAAATATATGCAACCATTTTGATGTATATTTATAGTTTTTATTTATAAACAACATTGAGAACATCACTCTCGAAACCCCACGGTTATGGCATTAAAGGAGTTGCCCATGATGGGTTAGAAAATCCTACCAAACAAATCGGAACAAAAATCGGAACAAATCGACTCTTTCTGAAAAAAATCCAGGTAATTACTCAGCTAATAAGCAGTGAACTACAAAATGCTGCAATGTAGTTGAAACGAATAACATAACCCTCGCCATCGATAGCATTATATTCGATAGCATTATATGTTCTTACTAGCGGAACGCGTCTCTTCCTTGTATGAAGATTGGCGATGGCGAAATCGAAGAACCAGATTCTTTTAAATTCTTGGTCGTTATTACCGTTAAAAATATGATCTTCAAACAATATGTTGCCAGTTGCAACACTGCCACTCTAAATTTAAAATTGTATAAACATGCACAATTCTTTTTTGCTACCAGCCCCCGACTTGAGCGCTGATGTATCTTTCTTTCCTTTGCAATCACTGCAGTATCAAGACATGATTTTTTATGCGACGTAATCAAACAGAAACATGTGAGGTATACAATACATGGCCATTGTTGTTGAACAAAATTGATGTCAAATAAAACCAACTTGCGGGGGTGGTATTAGGTATTTAAGTAGCAGTGCATCATTGTCGTAGTATCGTTACCATCATCGATTTTTGCTCTCTTCTCGGAGTGCATGTGAACATGAAAAAATAATCCTACTGTCGGGATTGAAGTACTGAAGCTTCCGGTTTGCCAAAGAATTTTGAGTACAGAGGTGACTTGAGTGAAATTAGCCATGGTGAGCCACAAGGGTCTGTTCTTGGGCCTCTCCTATTCTTAGTCTTTATTAACGATAGAATCAGGTCTTTATTTTCCAAACTCATACTTCTTATGAATTAAACTTGAGTGAATAGAAGAAGCAATGGATCGACAACGCGTAATGGCGATCACGATCAGGATTAGTGTTGCTTATGAGGCTTGATGCGTCGGATGAGATAACAAGTACCGTGTGTGGCGTGATCAGTAAATGATTCGATACGAGGAAATTTATTACTTGCAGTTAATGATATTTTGGGCGCATGCGTGATAGAGTAGACTAGGCAATCCAAGCCGTAGAGGCTCCCTTCCAAAGTTGCTGACCAACTGCCTGCCTCAAGTGGGGGGAGCAAATCCCCGCCTCCCCTCGGGGTGTATGTCGGCACACCAACTCTTGATAATTAAAATGACAATTGAATAATATCTAACCTCTTCAAAGTTGTTAGTAAAATCGATTCAACAAACCTTCAACTACTCTTGGGGAGTGACCGCGATTGATACGTTGGTAAAAGCGGGATAACAACAAATACAGGGCGAAGTACCAGACAGCTTGGGCCTGGTGGTACGATCGTCACGTGACATAGCAGGAACACGTAGGAGTGTCGAGAGCCCGTCGCATCTCCTGATACCTAACACCATTCATGTTTGTAGACCGTAGGTAGTTGTGAAGTTGTGCAGTTGTGCACGAAATAAGTATTTGCACCCTAACTAAATTGCATAAATTTTCCCATAGCTCAATAAATATTGGCACATAATTTTTGTGGAAATTCAAAAAAGATTCAGATTTTTCAACTGGTTTTCTACGTCCGTAGCTATTTTCATGAATTTCTTAATCTACATAATGATTATTACCCAATTAGCCTGAGGTTTGTCTCGCCATGACTATTCCTTGATTTTTTCTGCTGTAGATTTTGTTGATGGACTCCCTAATCGTTAGCTTTCCCGTGTCCCGTAGTCGGATTAACACAATTATCCACGGACTGTTGTCACGTTATCGCTCATAGAAACGGGACTCAAATATTTCCATTGATAAAATTCGGATGGAGCTGCGGGGTATCGATCCCCGTACTTCTCGCATGCTAAGCGAGCGCTCTACCATTTGAGCTACAGCCCCTGCTATTTCTAGCTTGTTTATGTATTAGAATTTACGTCAACGCAGCGCCACAGCTCGCAGCTGCAATTCGTACACACCTGCTTAAATAGAGATATCTGCTGACTGCCGTAAAGATGTTCAGTCAAATTACTAAAATATTAGTATCAATGCCAACACATGTGGAGAATCAGTCGATCATTGGCCGGGACATAAACTTCTTCTTCGTTAATTTTCCCTTTTTCCCAATGGTGTTTTTTATACAATTTGAAAGATTCGTTTAATTTGAGTTACCTTAATATGTGATTTACAATATGTGTTTACATATATACACTAAGCGATCATACGGATGCTTTCTCCCTTCAGATCTCATTCCATTTCTAAAGAAAAATTACATTAAATATTTCAGGAAGAAGATTTCAGAGAGGTGATGAGACAATATAATGTATTTGGATATAATATACAGCTATCTTTTTTTAAACCCTTTTTCAGCCAAATATGAACATAATACGTATGTACAACAAAGAAATATCATTTTTATAAAGTTGAAAATCGTGGTTAGCTGATCGTACCATCGAGTAGATCGAAGGAACAATATACATCGACAGTTTCTCTATTTCGATCTATGTTACGGGGTACATGTGTAGCAAGCAAGCCTTAACTAACTTCATAAGAGCATTAGATGAATTGCTTGGTATGTCACAGAATCACTCTTAAAATATAAGGATTTTCAATCTAATAATCAGAGTAATTTTTTTAAATCAAAACTGAATCGTTTTCTTTCGATCCGAAAGAACGAAGTGCAGGTTCTACCGAGACTCGAACTCGGATTGTTGGATTCAGAGTCCAAAGTGCTAACCATTACACCATAGAACCTGATAACAGGAGTTATAATTAAAAGTTAGAAATTATCAGCACCGGACAAAAACAATTTACCCGAGAAAGAACATTTTTCATGTGTAATTTTTAAAAATCATTTTATGATTGAACTTTCACAGGGCACTTCATTTTGTTAAAAACAAAACAGTCGAAGCACAAAATTTTTCATGCTAAATCACTGTTTTCAACATGCCCCATATATTCGTTTGAATCAAATTAACACCATCTGATTGGGAATTAACTTTGCATACGTTCTCCTAATTTGAGTGTATATGGAAATAATTCCTAAATTTTATGAATTCATTAACCACATAATCCTTTGTGATTATTGAGGTGGACAACCCAGCGCTTTTAAATTTTGATCCGATTGGTCTGAAATTTGGCCAGTATATGTATTTTTTGAAGAAAAAATATGTTTTGCTCGAGGAACTTTTACGATTCAAGCCTCAGTTTTTGAAAAACCCAAAACATTAGTTTTTTAGTTCATCTCTAGGGATATTTCAAAAGAATAGAAGTCGATGAGTTTTATGCTAGAACAAATTCAGTTAAAGTTTTGAAATCCTCGTAACATTTCAAACAAACATAAGGATCTCAATTTTCTGTTTTTTTTTTAGTTTTCTTTTGATATACGATATTCGAGCAGTGACTGAAATATTTCTAATTCTTGGTTTTGAACTGTCATAAAAAAAAATTGACGTACAAATTGATACATCGAGATCCTTTAGTTTGTTAGATATGTTCCATGGATTCCAAAACTGTCTTTGTTTTTTCCTAGCATGAAAACTCACTGACTTCTATTCTTTTGAATGTTGAAAATGAGGTTTTTTCGTAAAAGGCCGAAAACATTTTTTTTGTACATGTATGGTGTTTGTATGTTTTATTTAATAATCTGCATGCATAATTTCATATTTACACAGTGAATTGTAAATTAAAATCACATGTGTAAATTAAAAAAATAAAATGAAATAGTAATTATTGTTCATTTCTTGATGAATGATAAATATTTTATTTGTTGA